>JBBMOC010000649.1:319-24519 GCA_037975185.1 Centropyge bicolor
TTTTGAACCAGGCTGTAAATATGTTTTTTTCTGTCGTAAAATCGGACATTTTAACATGGGGCTCAAATGTAATTGACTCCCTTCTGCGGCCTGCTCTAGTGGTTATTCGAGGAACTGCAGCTTTTTTGCACTTCGGAGGTTGCTGCTTGGTATGTACGTGTGCGGGTGTGGGTGTCCCATCGCGGTGTGACGGTAATCCCTGTGCATTCGGCAGCCAGCTCCAGTCATGGTCAGTTAAGGGGGACTCTCCCTGATGCCGGTACCCCAACAGAAGAAGCCTAAATCAGGCTGACACGCTCCTGGCACACCCTGCACCAGCACCAAATTGTTCCTGACAGTATCAAATGCATCCCATTGGGCGTTCGACAGTAGTCCAGTTCCCCTGACCTCTTCCTCTAGTGCAAGGTCCAGGGCAGAGAGACAGATGTTGTTTGAAAGAGAAATAATTATTATTGAAATGGAGGTTGGTGCAAAGTGTGATTAGTTCTCATTTCTTCCATGTTAAAAATGAGATAACAGCAATTGCTGTTGGATTGAAATGAACTCAAATGAACCAAGTTGAGAGGACACGGGTGCATGGAAGTGGAAGGCAAACGGTAGTTGTGGAAAAACAACATTTTAATAAAAAAGTCAAAGGTTCGTGTCTAAAAAAAGAAACCCTATCTACCTTCCATTTGTACACTGTTGAGGAAATGGTTTGAGTTCTTTTGTTATATCAGCACACTCGAGTGAGGACTTCTAAGTGAATCAAATTTTAAAGCTTTTTAGACGGATTTCTGCTGGTCGTGGCTCGTCAGGCCTCCTGATTCATGCGGTGAGTCAGCCCTGACCCAGCCCTCTCTGTTCAACTCAGAGGCTATTCCATGATACTTTAAGCAATAAAGGAACATCATGACATTATTCATTAAAAAAATCAGCAATAAAAAAATGTTTGTAGATTGTCGCAACATGAGCTATAAAAAGCTCGGGCAGTTCATTTTCTGTTAGAAGACAGATCATTTCACGTGCATTTAAATTGTGATCACTTAAGTCCAATAAAGAAGGCAGCAATGTTTCTGCCAAAAAATGATTCCTGATTGCAAATGAGCAAGTGCAGAGGAGCCCTGGTAGATCTGCAACTCAGTGCAATACCGTTATCCTCCAAGTCAGCATTGTGGTGAACAAGGCATGAACCGGCTGGTCAGTTCAGTCTCAGTGTGCAGGGTGACTCAATAGACCAAATCTAAAAATGATATTAAAAAAAAAAAAAAAAAAAGTTCATTCTTAATCCATCTGTTCAATGGGCATATTTTAGTATGTGAAGCTTTCATATGTCACCCCGTTACTCTCCCCCCCAGGTCGCTGTTACAAACACAAACCAAACGCATTACACTCAAGTTGCCTAATTAAGTGATGCTTAATTACATACTGGTCGCGCCAGTGATGCGAGAAAGGCGTATGAGCTGACATATGACACATGGTTCACCATTAGCCTACAGTCTGACACAAACCCCTGACCCTTACTTAATATGTATATTATGTTTGGATAAGCAGGTAAATGTCATCATGGCAATCAGAAGGTCAGACATCCAGTTCCAGGGCAGATCAACCAGAATATTGAATGTAATCATTAGCCATGAAGGATCCTTATAGAATACATAGAAGAGTAGATGCATATCCACATTTTAATGTTTGTTATGTTTTGATGAATAAAACAGCTGAAGGCATATTGAGCTGTTCATTAAAAAATCATTCAAATTATGAACAATTCTTCTGAGGCACTTTTTTTTTTCTTAAAAGGGGGTTTGTGATTCAAAGCCTGAACCTCAGTTTGATTGTCCTCCTCCTTTCCACCCATGCTGCTCCGCTTCCACTCTTAGGTACGGTGTTACGTTTGCATAATGGTCTAAGTGCAGCTGTTTACCCCTGTTGCCAGGAGACGAGGTTAGTGTCTATTTTGATTAACGTGGGGAAAAATGGTGAACGGTGTACAGTGTTCCTTATTTCTGCACCAAATTGGGCTTGAATGTTGTCCTCTGCCCATCAGAGGTGGCATTTCTGTTCGGCCACTAATGGTTAACAATGCAGGAGTGCCTTTAGTAATGATGGGAGAACACACACACACACACACACACACACACACACACACACACACACACACACACACACATATACACACATGAATTTGCTTCCTTGGAGCGTGAGGGTTGCACCTGATTGTCCGCAAACTGGCACAGTTCAACTGGAACCTATCATACTGGACAGGTGGACACAGGTACAGTTTCTTGGTCTGTTTGATAAGAAGCTGTGTGAAATTAAATAAAACAGAATGTGATAATTTGCTAATCCTTTCAGACATATACTCAATTAAAACAGTACAAAGACAATAAGATAAGATAAGATAAGATAACTTTTATTGATCCCCCTTAGGGGAAATTTACTTGTCACAGCAGCAGTAACATACAGTAAACATTAACTCAAAAATAAATACCAGTAAGTGGCTAAAGAGATAAGGCAGCAATAAAAAACAAGAAACAATAAGTGGCCTAAGACAATAAAGTGACAAGTGAGGTAAAGTATTTACATTATGTTACATGTTTTCCTTGTCTTTGGCATCCAGAAGTAATAGACATACTATTATTCATATGAGAATAAAGATGCTATAGATGCTATTGCACAGAAATTTCTATGTTATTGCACAGGAAATATTACATTATTACATTATTTGCACTGTACAATATGTACAATGACAAATTTTATATTTTTATCTCAACTCTATGTTTATTGTGAATTTGATGGCAACATGTTTCAAATAAGTTACGACAGGAGCAACAACAGACTGAAAGTTGTGGACTGATCCAAAAACGTTTTTTGGTCTGGACCAACTAAGGCAGAAACAGAAATTAATCGGTGGTTTGAAAAATGTCTTTAATGAAAATAATACTGGCAAAAGCTGAGGTGGAGGTGACTGGAGGCAGGCTGGCTGGTGAGTGGCGAAGGGCTGGAACTCAGGAAACTGGAAACACGCACACACAAAGAAATCAGGAAAGCAAGAAAGAGACAAAAACTTTTCCAATGAAAAATCACAAGAGATATGCAGAGAAAAGCACAAGACTCTACCACATGGAGTCAGGGCCTGGCTTATGTAGGAAGTGGGTTGATGACGATTGGAAACAGGTGAGCCTCATCTGCCAGGTCACAGAGGGGAAAGTGAGAGTCGCACCAACCACGCCTCCAGCTGCAAGCACTGAAAAGAAGAGGGGAAGAAAAAACACAAACAACAAGACACCGAACATGAGAACCCAGAGGATAACAAAAACACCTGTTTGGATCAGTCCACAGGTAAAGAGAAAGGTTCATCCTGGAAAGACTCAGTCATTCACAAACAATGATGGAGAGAGGTTCAACACTTTGTCAAACACATAATTGTATAAAGGAGATTAATACATGGACTTTGTAAAATCATTAATAGTAAACACAGTTTGCAAATGATTCTGTTTTTATTTACCTTTTAATGTCCCAAGTTTTGCTTTGGATAAAATGTATTGGTTAAAATCTTTTTCTGCATTAAAATCTAATATTCCAGACTAATTAAGCAATGATAAAAAAAAACACCTTAGGGATTATTTATTAAGACTTTAACGCTCAAAAGCTTTTGGTTTGAGGTTTGGCATCATAAGCAAACAGCCCGACAAACTGTCACCGGATTTTGAATCAAAGCACAGGCAAAAACAGAAATGTAGAAATGAGACTTGCATGTGCATGTAGAGCCATCATGCATAACTTTATCTGCAAGCAAATGTGCTGGGTCAATCACACACATAGGCAAAATATGACCATCTCAATCTGACCCACAACATCCTCAAAGAAAAAAAAAAGTCCCCAAAAGGTCAATAAAATGTAGCAGTATGTTAATGAATCTCGAAGCAATTGATGACAAGAAATCTGTATCACTATTTAATTTGAACACATATCTATATCTAGACTGGACTAAAGGCCTAAAAATGTACTCTTGCTCACCTCAATAACAATTTTAGGAACGTTAGCGCTCGTCATGGCAGAATAATAAGTTAGGGCCCTCGCCGCCACACCCCCGTTTGACCTACGCAAATTCTTTTAATAACTTTTAATCATCAATGTGTCTCGTACACACCCTCCAAATTTGAAGTCGATCTGATTAAAACCCTAGGACGAGTTTGTTCAAATGCGTAGCGTGGAAATCGCTAAAACGCGACCTTTAACGTTAATTTGCGAACTTCCTGTTCAGAATTCACGACGGTCGTAAGACTTTTTCGTAGGCCTGGCAATGGTTGTTATGCCCACCAATTTTCAGGCTCGTAGGTCAAAGTAGCTGGAGGGGCTGCAGTTTGAGGCCCCTAGGGGCCGCTATGGAGCACGTATTTTTGCGCAGGCACTGGATTCAAAAATTTTTCCGGGACTGACATTTTTGGCTGGGCGCGGTCGCGTTTATCTCAAGCTGAAGTCCCGCAATTTGGCGTTAAAGTGGGGCGAGAATCATTTGGATTAGAATAGGGCCTTTGCCCCCTTAGTGGGCTCAGGCCCTAATGAATGTTTCAAAAAAGAAAAGATTTGACTCTGAAAGTAACTATGCCACAAACTTGTCATTGCGGGATAGAGAAGAAAAAACACTGCATTTCTCTTCCAAGTTAATTGCCAGGCAGAAGTGGAGACCACCTTAAGTATCAAGAGTAACAAGAGCGAAGGTCGTCCAACACTTTGAAAACATCAGTCTGTCACTTGTTCCCAATAGTTTAAATGACATACGTAGGCAATGCTTTTCATGTTGTCAGTATCTCACAGTTCTAATTAAATTCCATAGGTTAGTTCCAGTTGCACGAGTAAAACACAACAGAAAATGAATTAATGCGTTCATGTGTCAGATGTGCGTTTGTTTATATATAGTAAATATGAGTCTAATCTTGTTTTCATTCAGTGATGCAGCTCTGTGCAGCAGTGGCATTAAAGCTTATGTTTGCACAAGGAAAAACACTTAGACATAAAATGAGTCAAATTAATGTATATTTTCATGAATTTAATCATGGATTTGTTCAATATTAGTGTCTGTGAATATTATTTTCTTAATTCACTAAAGCAGATATGTACTCTAGTAATAAATATTAAATCGGAATGATTGTAAAACAGTCTGCCTCCACATTCATCACATGATGCAATGTGTTTCATCAGTGACCTGTGCAGTCATGCATGTCAGACAATTAGTAAGATGAAGCTTAATTTAAAAGTTGATACCCTGTATATTATCACCGCAACATTTTCATTGTAGCCTCAGAGTAAACCAGATTGACAGACACCTGTAAAAAGTCAACATTTTCTAACACAAAGTTAGACCCTCTGGGCTGGCAAAATAATCTGTCATGTCCACCAAAGTCATGTTGTTAATAACATAATTTAACATTATGTGTTTCGTATTTCAATGCATTTGTCCAATGTGCGGCCCTTGGCTTGCTTTATCGAAGTCAGTATGTTCCTCTGGGGAAAAAAAAAAAAAATAAAAAATATATATATATATATATATATATATTACCCAACAGTGATCTATTTGAACTCTCTGTGATCCAGATCATATTAAATTTCTCCTGAAACAGCATCTCCTGGCTCACCCTCATAACTGTATCTAAATCATTATTCAACAGTGATGTAATGTAGCCTGAAAAATAACGTACGGTATTTGTTTTAAATAAAGTTCATGTGTAGATGTGGGTGCGTAAACAGGATGTGTGTCTATAGATCTTTGGCTGAAAAGTCTTTTTGTTTTGGCACAATGATGATTAGTGGACTCATTTAAAGGAATAGTTTGTTACAATGCATTTGGGAAATACACTTGGTTTCTTTCTTGCCAGGATTTAGAAGAAGAACAGATCAATACTGCTCTAATAAGTATTCAGTAAAAATGGAACTACATCCACCAGTCAGTTAGCTTAGCATAAAGGCTGGAAACAGCAAGTCTGGTACTGGTAAAAGGAAACTAACACAACTATTGGCACCTTGCATAATGAATTTATGAATGATTTTTTTTTTTTTGGAGTTGGTTGCTGCCATGTTGCTTTTTGTGCAGTATTATCAGGTTTTTGTCTACCTGTCTAATGATGTATTGCAATGCATTTTGGGTGACTTCATGTAGACATTGTGTACTGTGTGGAGCAATAATAGAGTCCAATTTGATTTCATCTCGAAGCTTATAAGTGGTTAGGCCGTACATCCAGTTGTCTCGATGGTGATATTTCATAGTTTGAGACGGCAGAAAAAATCCCCTGGAACGGCATCAATTCCAACTGTGAAGTGATGCATCAGCCATCATCAGTCTTGAACTACCAAATCCAGCACACAAACAAAGACAGATCCTCTCTTTCTGTCACATATACAATAGACTAAACTCACGGGCCTTTACTTTTGGTCACTTTGGCTTGAACTCAACTCCCCTCAGACCAGAAAGTCAAACTTAATTCTTCTTTTCCCCAAAAAAAATCAGTGTCCTAAACCCGGCCTTGAGATGATTATCTAAAGGTCAGCCTTCCCTCTTCTCATCCCTCCCTCCATCATCCCGAGTTTTCCACCGGTTAGTACAGCGGCATAAAGAGCAGGAGCCGGGCCCGAGCGCTGACTGAGTGCCTATCACGGCTCCCCACATCAGCCGTCGGCCTTGCAGAAACAAGAGTTCTTGCCCGAGAAATGAAGTATGGATTTCTAATTTAGGGGGATGGTTGGAGATGTGGGTCAAAGTTGCATTTATTTCGAGGCGCCTCAGCCCCATCATGCCTTCGATCACCCTTTGCTTGAGAAATACATATTGGGCCGGGCTTATAATGGATGAGGGGGCCATTGACGGTCAGGGTAGATGAGAGGTTTGCATTATGTATTAGCTTTATTCCCTGAATGAGTAGCTGCGAAGATAATCACTATCTGATGATCGTCATTTCTTTTGTTCCCAATGTGCCCCCTCCAAATGGTTGTTACATAAACTGTACATTCGGCATCTTTTGTGAGAAGGAGAATGGGAAAGAGAGAGAGAGAGAGAGAGAGAGAGAGAGAGAGGGCAGAAAGATACAGATCTGGAGGAAGATTTAGAGAAAATGATGCATACTTAAAAAAAATGTAAATTTACTGAGTACCCACTCTTACTACAGACCATAGACTGTAAAAATATGGACGTAGTGTCCGTGACGTCACCCATAGGTTTCTGCAAAAATGAAGCAAATCGTAGTGCGTAGCCATCTTGGTAGCCTACCTCCGGTTACTCCAAATATGGACAAAGAGGTGGAGCGAGGGCGGAGCTGAGGCGGGTCGAATGAACGCTATTGGCTGAAAAATTATTCAGCCAATAGATTATTTGAAATAATCAAACTAGCTACGGCTAACCAGCTAGATTAAATGCTAAATATCGTTGCTAGCCGGCTAACCCCACGACCATCTCTTTCCCAAAC
The DNA here is from genome assembly GCA_037975185.1 of Centropyge bicolor. Taxonomy (NCBI): domain Eukaryota; kingdom Metazoa; phylum Chordata; class Actinopteri; family Pomacanthidae; genus Centropyge; species Centropyge bicolor. The sequence goes on from JBBMOC010000649.1 coordinate 7,759, forward strand.
TCAGTGACTAGAATTAGCCGGGGTGACGCCCTTTAGACCGTCAGTGGCTAGTTGTCAATCAAAGTGGTGCCACTTAGATTGACAGCTATGAATTGTGCATAATGATGTATGCTGTATATTTTAAACGAACGTCTTATAAAAAAATTCGCACCCCCAGAGTTGTCATGGAGTAGAAAAACAGCTTATGAGACTAGAGCCATGTTTTGAACCAGGCTGTAAATATGTTTTTTTCTGTGGTAAAATCGGACATTTTAACATGGGGCTCAAATGTAATTGACTCCCTTCTGCGGCCTGCTCTAGTGGTTATTCGAGGAACTGCAGCTTTTTTGCACTTCCGCATTCCACTCAATCATCATTTTATATGTCTGCTTATTGTCTCTTAAGAATACACTAAAAAGTATAAATGCCATTATAATTAAAAGATCTTCTCTGTGATCAGCTCTGGCTCGTTATTGCACATCAATGCATTTAGCCAAAGCAGGCTCTCCATACATCCTCCCATACATTACTGATAGTAAAATAAAAGCCACGCACACCCACACGCCCTCAGAATGCATTTTCTGTTCTCCTCCGGCTACATACATTAGCATATTTAGCAATCCTCTCTCTGAAGAGCTGTTTGTCAGAGAACACGGCCAAAGACTGATGAACGACATCTGATCCAGTTCAGGAATGAATTAGTGACTGTGCGATTACTCACTGGCTTTGAAAAAACATAGCGAAGGAGAGCAACTGGGGGGGGTTTGACATAATGAGAAAGAGAGAGTGGCAATGCAATAGAAGAAATGAGAGGGTGGCTCGAGGAACTCTTAGATGAATGTGAACTATGACTGTGGCACTGCGGTGGGCTGCCAGAGCGGACGAGTTAAGTGGCAAATGCTACATTTTGCTGTCGTCAAGTCAATTTTATTTATACAGCCCAAAATCAAAAAGCGCAATTAGCCGCGAGGGGCTTTACAATCTGTACAGCATATGACACCCTCTGTCCTTAGACCCTCGATGCGAATGAGGAAAATTCGCCAATTCTGAAAAAAACATTTAACAGGGAATGAAAGGAAGAAACAGAGGAAGAGATTAACGACAGAAAATCATAGTATATTCTGTATAATTATGATGTATGTGCACGCAGACCATAAGCAAAGAGGATGGATCCAGGAGGACGACTGGGCAGCTTCCAGTGTCGCCCACGAAGTCGGACCTGAGCCACACTGCCCCCTCTCAAGCAGACAGACCTGGAAAGAGGACAGGCCACGCAAACAGAGAGAAGCACAACACCAGTCACACAGACAGGAGAGACAAACAAACACAGGTAGAGAGAGAGAGAGAGAGAGAGAGAGAGTGAGAGAGACGTGATGACATGCAAACGAAGGCGCGAGGAGAGAAGGGGAGAGGCGAAATCTCCTGGGGGATCAGGATCCAGATCAGCAGCCGGATGAGGCAGCGACAGCCAGGAGAAAATAAGTAAATAAGTGGCTACTTGTCACAGAAATTATGCAGAGGTGTGAGTGTGTGTGAGTGTGTGTGTGTGATGCATATGTAGTAATGGAAATCACTCAAAGCAGCGTTTTTTTAACTCTCAAAAATTTAACAAACCGGGCTTCACTTGCTCCAATTTAGACAACAGCTTCACCTATAAGCACTTGCAATTTTTTTTGTCAGATTTTATTTTGGCGGTACACTCATGCCACTCTAAATCAAGTGTCTACCACCAGCACCAGTCTGAACAGATACTGGGTTTGACACAACAAATTAGAGACAATAATCAGTGAGGATGGACGGCGCATGATGCTAGGAGGCTGGGGAGGGGGCCGGCACAGGTGTTGGGGTGACTTCCAGACAGAGGAAGGATGGGGAGGAGGGTGTAAATGGGAGATGTGTGAAGAGCGAAGAGACGGAGGTAAAGAAGAGAGATGAAGTGAGTAAGAGGAAGTAACTTCAACCAAAAGGTGCTTCAATTGACGAAGTTTTTAGCCCACATCTTGGCAGAGTATGCACACCCACACACACACACACACACACACACACACACACACATAAACACACACACGCTGGCTGGCAGAACATCACATTATGGCACCTAGATTATCCAGCAGGCATCTGGTGAGGCAGCTAACATGCTCTAGCAGAGCATGCAGACCGGGCCATATGCGCGCATGTGTGTGGCGTGTGTGTGTACGCGTGTTGTGGCGTGCGCTTGGCTCGGTTGGCGCGTGTGTGTGTTAATGTGTGTGTCGGGTGTCTGTGGGGACAGCTGCTCACTAAATAGTATTATTGTGTCTAATTGGGGATTACCAAGTCAGTGTGTGGTGGTGGAAAGTATTTTGTCTCGGCTGCTGACAGGACACACACATGCAGATGTACAGGAGCCAGAAAACAAGAGGAATCTGGATGAGCTTGTGAAGTCATGTGTGGTAAAACTCTCCTTTGAATTAGTGCTGATATTAGTCAATCAGAGGAAAAATTTACTGAGAGAAGTTTTGGTGATCGATTAATCACCACGAAGCCATTTATTCAGCGAACGCGCCAAATTTTCGCTGTTTCTCAAGATGTGACAATCTCTATCACAGTTCATTAAAAACTTTTGGGTTTCAGCCCAGTGGTTGGAAAAAAACAGACAATTTATAAGGTTCACCTTGATCTTGCTGTGAAATTGTGAAAGGGTGTTTATATGTACTTATGCTCATTTTCAAGTTAAAAGCATGGACCAGTGCCACGCTATTTATAGCCTGAGCCAGTCTGCCATGCCCATCTCTATATGGGCCTTCATGTAAATACACTCAGCTGGCCATAAAAATACAAACAGTACAACACACAGACACAACCACAGACCACAGCCTGGGTCACTTTATCAAGACCAGTAAGCCACTAAGTGTCTTCAGAGACTGTTTTTGTATAAGTTTAGTATAAGGACATTTAATGACATTATCTAAATCTGACATAGTGTGTGTTAAGTGTCTGGAGAATGTGTTCGTGGCAGCATCTTATCTGCCTCCTATCTAGAGTATTAATAGTTAATTAATAAAATACTGGGAATGAAACACACATCACAGTCTGTTTACAGGCTTTGGGACTGCATATGTGGGAAAAGGCTGTGTAAAGCCTTTTGTGGCTCAGAGGGAGCTGCGTGAAATCTCTTTGCCTCAAGTGATGTCACTTGAGTCAGGGCTCAAATACGATTAGAAAATGAAATTAAAGCCGCAAGCGTCGATGTTCGGGCCCTCGCAGCCACGCCCCCCTTTGACCTACGCAAATTCTTTTAATAACTTTTAATCGTCAACCTGTCTCGTACACACCCTCCGAATCTGGAGTCGATACGATTAAAACCCTAGGAGGACTTCGTTCAAATACGTAGCGCGAAATCGCTAAAATCGGAATTTCAACGCTAATTTGCGAACTTCCTGTTCGGAAGAGACTTTTTTGTTGGTCTCGCAACGCTTGTTCTGCACGCCAATTTTCGGGCTTGTAGGCCAGTCCAGTTGCCCAGGCTGATGTTCAGGCCCCTAGGGGCCGCTCTGGAGCACGTATTTTTGTGCGGACACTGGATTCATAAAATTTCTCCTATGCCTGAATTTTGTGGCTAGGCGTGTTCGCGTTTATCTCAAGCCGAGTGCCCGCAATTTGGCGCTAAAAAGGGGCGAGAAAAAAAAAAAATCCTAAGGGTTACAATAGGGCCTTCACACTTCAGTGTGCTCGGGCCCTAATAAATCTATGGTTGTGGATTGATGAAGTGAGCTTAACAAGCCTGTGTTGGAATGAATTCACACATTAATGTGAAAAGATCATAAAGATGCATAAAGTAATGTGCAGGATATCTGTCATTTTTGGAGCATGTTCTAGTATGACAGGGCAACAATTCCATATGATTGCTCATCAGCTTTGAACAGAATCACACCTGATGATATGATATGAACACCAGGCCAAAACCAGCCACAGTACTGGCTGAGAAGGGCTCAGAGTTACTGATGGCTGGAGGAGGATCAAGCCATGCTGAGACCATGTTTTAAATAGAGACATGAAGTGGACCTAAATCTCCAAGGCCAGGGATCATCATTAGTATAATTATTGCATATGAGACTCTCCATACATTTGCCACATTAGGATTTATTTCAACACCGGAAAATATCCCTTTCATGTAATATAGACACTTTGCACTTGCCTGTGAAGTAAACTTGACTTAATTCTGTAAAATCATCTCTGCTTTCTATTTTGATATCTGCCTTTTTGTGCATTCCTGCAAATACACCACTTGGCATACGCTGCTTCTTTAGCAAATATCGTTGAGCATCTCTCGAGACACCCGTTGATTAGTTCACTGTGCGGCTCACCATATGTTACCATGGTATTCCAGTTTCTTTGATTCACACAAATATATTCTCCACCGCTACTCCCAAAAATATATCCCTCTGCATTTCAAACTCACGTTCCTTTCACCTGACTGTCAGTGGTGCTCTGCATCTGGAGTCGGCTTCTTTTATAATACCAGGATGAAAAGCCTTTCCTCAACATATATCCCTGTGCTCTGATGTACATACGCACCTGTGCATGTACTGGCACGTGCAAAAAAAAAAAAAAAAAAATCAGACGTGGAAATGCATACACGCCCCCACGCACACTTTGATCCTCACACCCACTGTCCCCATACGCACTTTCCCAACAATCGCTGAGACAAATCGCTGTGGGACCTGCCTCCATGTCTCCAAACAGCCAGTCATACAGTACCTATCCGTCTAAGCCTTGACACTCAGCGATGTAAAAATAACGCGGCAGCACTTAAAAAGGCACCAGGGGAAAGGAGGCACGGCAGCCAAAAGCACTTCTGTTTATTTCTAATGGGACACCCACATAAGGCAGGAAGGGGGTATTTGTCACAAATCCACGGGGAGAAAACATTTCAATAGACTGCCGTGATTGACTCATTTGTTGCCAAGAACAAAAATATACATTGTTGAAGCTAAATTATCCTCGAAATAGATAAATAAATAAGGCCTGGCGAGATTACATACAATGCAAGTCAATGGGTGGTGAAGGAGTTTAAATGGATAGTTTGACAATTGGTAAAAGAAATTAATTGCTCTCTTGCTGAGACTTAGATGAGAAGACAGATACTACGCTCGTGTGTTTACATCCAGTGTGAATCATACAGGCTGGAAATGGAGGCAGCTGGACTGGCTCTGTCTGAAGGTAACAGCATCAGAACACCAGCACTTCGACAGCTTGGTAATTAACACGTTTCACCTTAACAAGTTTCCCCAAAGACTACAGGAACTCGCTGCTCCCAGACAAAAAAAATAGTTCCCCACATGACCTCGCTGAAAACCACAGTCTTTTTAACTCTTTGTTTTTTTTTTGTATGGATTTAACAAAATAGATAAAAAGAATTATGAATGCACTCTTTGGCAGTGGCAGAAGTAGTACTCAAAGTACTCAGTACTCAGTAGTAGTAAAAGTAGTAATACCATGGTGTGAGAATACAAAAAAAAGTATCAAAAGTCATTTAATCAAAAAAATCCTTTGAGTACTGTATGGAAGCTTTTTTCTTCTGTGTCATGACAAACGATTTGGCCTGTCCCACATAAATTTATCTCTGTATACCAAACATAAAAAAATCCAATACAACAACATTTTTAACATTAAATTCACTTCTTCACATTTGCCACAAATCTAAAGTTCATCCTGCTAAAATGCTCTCCCCCTCATCTCCCAGCCTGAAGAACTGTCTAACTTAAATGTGCCATATGTGAAAAGCCAACTCTGTCTTTGTGCATCAACTGTATTGACTTTTGTATTATTGATACATTACTGGGCAAACTACATTTTAAAGTTGCAGCTTGTTGACATAAATCCAGTTTAATACTTTATATACTGCTGCAGGGTTTAATCCATAGTGCTGCATCATATTTTAGAAATCACATGCTCATATGTTTTTAACTTTATGTCAAATGTTAAGTGATGAGCTGTTAAGTAAATGTACAGTACTTTCCTCTGAAATTAGTAGTAGTAGTGTAAAGCACCATAATATAAAAGCACCTCAACATTTTATTTAACTACAATGCTAGGGTAAAGGTGCAAAGTGCTGCTGGTAGTCTGATTTTTGGGTGTTGTTAGGAGCCAGGCTCGATACTTGAAAATGCTATACTGTTGGTATTATTCCTCTTTTTATCACTATTATTTGGTACTTTGGATTGTCAAACTTTAATTAATTTGAATATTAAGCCAAGTTGGATCCTTAAGTAGATGACTATTTGACCCCCTGTTATTTGTGTTGTTTTTGTTGTTGTTTTTAGACATATTATCAGTGTTGTCCTTTGCTCTTTTTTGTTTGTTTGTTTGTTTTATTTAGTCTTGTTTTTTTGTTTTGTTTTATTTAGTCTTGTTTTTGTTTGTTTTTTTGTTTGTTTTCTTCCGTAATGGTGTGGTATGTTTTGTTTTGGTCTGTCACATTTGGACAGTTTGTTTGTGCAGTGATGTCTTTGTTTATGATTGTGTTGTCTTTGGTCCTGTTTGATGTTGGTTAATTAAAAAAAACAAACAAACAATAAAAAAAACAGAGTGATATCAATCTTCCCATCTAACTAACACGTGAAAGCGAATTAGCACATTTCCCCAAATGTCAAACAACTCCCAAAAACATAGGGCCATTGCATTCCTGCATTTCCGAGACTGCAAAGACTTCTGTGTGTTCAAGGTCCATGTGCATGTTTACCTGCGTGCCTGTTTCCGGCGTGTGTTTGTGTGTGCAGAGCTCAGCGGAAGCGAGGCCATATGGAAACACGGTAGAGGCTTTTTGCACCTCTTCACACCTTCTGGTCCTTCCACTGCTTATATTGCCGTGGGGAGGAAGGGGGGACGGGAAGAGGGTGGAGAGGAGGTATAGAGAACAAGTAAAGAACTCTAAATGGCTTCGTGAGGCATGCTGTGTGTAAGGACGCTGCAAGGACATGAGATGTGTGTGTGTGTGTGTGTGTAGTTGGTGGGGGGGTCAAGGAATTCCTGAGCACAGAGGGAACAAACAAACCCTGATGCACAGACAATACAAAGGCTTGCATTGCATGTTCAGTCCAAATCATATTCACAATAAATCACACTGTGTAATTCCGGACAGAGGAATCTCAGCCTTTGTCGAGACTTTCCAAATCCTCGCCACTGTACGCGACGCGTGTTGTGTAAACAGCTTTTATTTCACACAGTGGAGCCGGCATGCTAAACAGCCCTCCGCCAGTGTCAGACAACTTTCTAAATGAAGCTCATTATGTCCTCATTGATTTTTCATATTCCTTCTCATCGGTAAATACCCCCAAGGTGCTCCTCTTACACTCTGCCCTCCTGCTCGCTGCTCCACCCAGTCTCTCTCTCTCTCTCTCGCTCGCTCTCTCTCTCTCTCTCGGCGGTACCTGAGCTATCTATCCATCTATCCGCCTGTTTTTATCAGCCGCTACCCGAGCAGCGGCAAACAGCAGAACACTTAAGGGAGCTGAACGGTTTCCAATTAGCAAAACAAATACCTCCGCTCACTCTCACCCTGTCACACAGTGCCTCAGAGAGCCAGGGCGGCCATTACAGACAATTAGAATTTAATAAGCCCAATATGCTCACTGTACTAATGGAGAGGGAGGAAGGGAGGCGAGGGAGGGAGGGAGGGTGAGAGATCATCCCCCTCTCTCTCTCTTTCTCTCCCTCCCTCGGTTGCTATATATTTCTTATTGCTCTAAATCCTCGTAGTTGTCCTGGCAGCTTGTTCTTATTTGAATAGTGTCAGGGCTTTCCGGTGTAAATCTCAGTCGCTACGCAGCCCTCCCTCCTCTCTTCCTTCCGCTGTCTGTCGGCCTCTCACCAATATCATTTTCTCACCCTTTTTTCACCTCCTCTTTTCTTCTCTTGGCCTTTCTTCCCGCTCGCACCTATTTCCCTCCGATTCATTCATGCGCCCCCCTTCCCTCGCGTTCCCAGCCAGCCCCTCCCCTCTGTTTTTTTTTTTTTACCCTCATTTCTCACCTGTCTTTTCTTGCCTCTCGCAGATGTTTTTCTTTTTGCTATTTCATGCGATTGTATTTATCGCCCCCCCCTCTCCTCTCCCCCTCCCCATCCTCCTCGATCTCTGCTCTCATTTTTACTCCGACTCTACATTCTGCCTAATTCACTTTCTGACTCTTTGGCCTCTTCTTTCCTCCCTGCTACACTATCACCCCCTCTTTCATGCTCTCTTTCATTCCTCCCTCCACGCTCAACCTACTATATCTCTGCTCCGTCTCCCTCTCTGTTTCGCCTGTGTAGCAAGGCCCTATGAAATGAGGTGATACAAATGGCATTTTATGGGGCTGTGCAGCACAAGCGGGCCGAACACGGCAGGCAATCATAAAAGCCATTGTCTGCTGTGCATGCCACTTTTAATGTGTTCCATTTGATTTAATGCAAGCGATAGGTGAGGCAGGGTGGGAGGTGAGGTCCTCGGAGGTGAGGACGAGAGGGAGGGGAGAGTTTGAGAATGGAGATAAAGGGGGATAAAGAGACAGGGTAAGAGACGGGAAGGAGAGAATGAGAGAAATGCAGGAGAGAGCGGTATCTAGGTCGTAACTGGAGTCCTCACTTCTGGGTTGAAATAATAAGGGACAGCCGGGCTGATATCTAATTTCTAGGGAAGAAATGCCATTTAGAGTGAGAATGAAAATGGAATGCATGCAGGGGGAGCAAGCCGAGGTAGAAAGAGGGACGAACAGACGGGGGGAGAGTGAAATATTAAAAAATAAATGCAATATCCAATGCACAAAGTGATTACATTGCCAGAGGGTGGCGGAGGTGTGAGGATCCTGATGGCTTTTTTTGTGCTTATAAAGCCGTTCATTTGAAAGAACAGGCATATTTACATCCAGATGGGGACCTCGTAGGCATTACCTATATCCCCCCCCCTCCACCTTCACGCCCGATCTGGGGGAGATATGTGACGGGGGTAATTGCATAAATCCGTCGTTAGTGTACAAGATTGGATGCATGATTCAAATTTCAGCCAATTTTGTTTTTCAAAGTCAGTTTCTGTCAGTGTACCGGGGGCGTGGATAAGGGTGGATAAGACCGCACTACCTCGGCAGTTCAATTACACTCACTTGGATGAATAGCCCAAGACTGATGAGTTCGTCTCAACGTGCTGTATATGGCTCTTGCACAAAGATAAAAATGAGCCTCATCAAACCTCTGTGCTTAATATAGAGTTCTGAACAATGCATCAGACTCATTTGACTGGCCTAAATAAATAGGTTTTGTGAGCCGGGTGCACACACAAAACGCACACGCACACACACTAATAGTTGTACTTCACTCTGGTGTTGTTCATTACTGTTTCCTCCTCTTCTTCTTTTGCATTATTTCCCCACTTCATTGTCTTCATATTCTGTCTTCTTCCCTTCCCATTATCATTATCGTGGTTAAGGTTGACACTGATGATGCTCTCAGCTCTCGCAATTTGCCATATGCATTATTTACACCTGACATTTCAGGTGCTTTGCATTGAGACTGCGCTCAGATGTGATTCGTCCTGATTCATCCACATGTTTGTATTTTAACCGAAACATTTATCAGTCACTAATGTTTACTCACTATAGACAAAAAAATTATTTCCATATAGTGATTGTGATACCTGAAGTCAGGATATCTGTCATAAGTCGTAAAGTAAAATAGAAATTTAACTGATAATGGAAACAAGGCTCACCTGGCCAATACTTGATGGACTTAGTCATTATTGGCACTGATAGTGATGTGCTGGATCAGATCTCTGGATCTCTGCTTCTCATGTTGAGTCTCATGCAGTGCCAGTGTCACACCTGTAGAACCACTTCTTCAAGGGTCTCTTGATTGAGCTTTCATTCCAGCTCAAGCAAAATTTAAACACACACACAAAGATCTGGTGGCAAGCACTGGGGCATTGGCGTAGTTGCAGTCATCCACTGAAGGATGACAAGCACAACATGGGTCACATCCCAAGCGAGGAAAGGTCGGTTGTAATGGGGGAATCTAAGTGGCGCCACTTTGATTGACAACTAGCCACTGACGGTCTAAAGGACATCACCCGGCTAATTCTAGTCACTGAGTTTGGGAAAGAGATCGTCGTGGGGTTAGCCGGCTAGCAACGATATTTAGCATTTAACCTAGCTGGTTAGCTAGTTTGATTATTTCGAATAAAGCGCCTTTTTTCAGCCAATAATGTTCATTCAGCCGGCCCATAGGACCCGCCCTCGCTCCACCTCTTTGTCCATATTTGGAGTAACCGGAGGTAGGCTACCAAGATGGCTACGCACTACGATTTGCTTCATTTTTGCTCTTCAGAAACCTATGTGTGACGTCACGGACACTACGTCCATATTTTATACAGTCTATGGTAAGCACTCATCTTGATGACCACTTCCACTAGATTTTCCTCTGTTCCCAGCACACTGCGGTGCATGTATACCAATCGCATCGCAACCTAAATCAATGCCTCTTGTGGAGAGCACAATAGGCTTTCAGGCTTCAGCACTGACACAGAAACACATTTAGCTCGACTTCATGTAAAGCTTTACTGTGTTTAGAGGAAACCACATCCCATTCTGCATTTCATTAACGTCGGCTCTACCTTCCTCATGGTTACTGGTATTTGAATGTATTCTTGCTCCCACTGGCCCCCGCCCATTTCTTTTCTAGTTAAGGCCTATAATAACACTCGAGGAGTCGGATAAATTATGCAGAAATTTGTTCTGTAATGCTGCTTGTCAAATGGCTGTAGGCTAGTGGTTGATCTGGCTTGGCTCGTGTGACCACAGTGATGAGTGCTTTTGGCCAACCCTTGTCTCTCAGCCTAATAGCTATATACACCCTGAGAGCAGTCCTATGATTGTCAATGAGCACTTTAGCTTCCAAGCACCATGAGATAATTAGCTTGCCTTCCCTGCCTGTCAGACTTGGCAAGACCTCCCTGGTTTCTTTCTCTCAATTTCAATATTTTCTTTTTTGTCAGGGTGCAGAGGAGGGGAGCTTTTTTTTTTTTTTTTTTTTCTTCATGATTTTCTCAAAGTTATCTGAATCTCAGATGGTGCGCAGAATTGATTACTGTTGTAATTCACTATTCACATGAGGCTCTTTATTACTGATGTACTGTATCATGCGTGCTTTGATAGGACGTTTCTATTCATTGGACCAAAGGGTGCTTGAGGAAAACCCAGTCCAGGATTCTGATGAATTAGAAAATGTGCATCTCAGAATTATGTCCATGCCCAAGAAGTAGTGTGTCCTTTGTTTAGCAAGGTGGAAAATAAGATAAGAGAGTGGAGTGGTGTTTTTTTCTACTGTAACCACAACGCTTCCTTAACCAGTTTAAGCTGCCTAGTCGTAACCATACCTTACTCATAGTTTCTTTAACACAGTAATGGTCTTTCCCTTATCATAGTCGAACTGTAGCAGCCGTTTGCAGCTGTTGTAGATGCAAGGACACGTTCCACTTGAGATGGACGTTTGATCATATCACATTCTACACATGCAGCTGATTCATTTCTCAGGGTTTCCACACATTTTTGCACGTAAAGGTCAGTTTATAACTCATGAGAATTACTCAACTGATGGAAACAGCTGAGTAAAAACTGAGCGTGTGGAGTTTCAAAGACACAAGACAAGCGTCGAGTTGTGCTGTGTGAAATGTAAGACTGAGCATTTTTTGAGCTTGACCCATATCAGAAACCGAATCTCAAAATATGTCGGCCTCTGCTGCTTCTATTTTGACCGGGTTTTTTTTGTGTTTTTTTTTTTTACTTTTTTCATGATTCTACCTTCTACTGCCTTAAGAAGTGAGCAAAGATGACAAGACTTTTTTTTTTAATTTCCTAAAGTCTAGACATCATGCTTGTTGTGAGTCTGAAACCGGTAAAACAGAACTGTCTAACTCGCTTCATTTACCTCCTCAATCTTACCTCACCTTTGATGCGCCCCTCGGAAGTACGCCAAAGTAATTCCGTGTCATAGAAATAGCTTGGCGGAGACTGAGAAGTATCTGAATGATTTAGTCTGTGGTTAAATAACAGTTCTGCATTCAAAGATCTTCTTAGCCGCTGATGTAAGCTATTTTCTCCCTCTCGCCCCCCCAACATTTAATCACTGGATGTAAATCAAACAGAGAAAGAAAGCACTAATTTAAACCTGCTTGAAGAGTTTGGGTCCCCATGGGGACTTAATAAGGTGGAGTGTCTTGCTGTGATGAGAGTGTAAAAGCAGATTAATCCTTTTTTTAAAAGATTGTGACATAAAAACCTAAACTTGGAGGCAGATGATGAATAGAGCAGGAAATAAAGGGAGTGATGTTTATTAGCAATGAAAACTGCAACTTAAACACACATACTGTATGCACACACACGGCGGTGGTTAGCACGCCTGAGGTGCAACCTCAACACAACGTTATATGTCTCTGTCACTGTGATTCTAATTTCTGGACGCCTAACTGGATTGATTCATGGACATGCTGTTTGGTAATTATGCCCAAGGCTATATTTTCTATTGCACTTCTGATTGAATGGAGTTTGTTTGGCGACTCTCGAGTGCTTGTAGGCCAATGTTCTAACAGACAGAAATGGTTTTCATACTTGCGTTGTTTTCTAAACGAGAAGATTTTCAAAGCCACGTGTCAGGTAGGGTTCATTTCTTTTTTTTTTTTTACTCCTGATCCTTTGCTCGGTGAAGAGATTAGTTCTTAATAAGGATGCGCAATCTGATCCATGGGCCTCATTACTGACCTTATAAAGCAAATCAGGTCAGATGTGACAGATGCGCATTAAATACAATTTCCTGTTTTGCTCCATCCATTTACATTTCTAATTGTTTATCACATCAGCTCAGGACGGTTGGTAAGGTCTGTATCTGCACACAACACCAGTAATCCTGTGGCACAAATTCTCTGTGTTAGTCGTATTAGACGAGTCAAACACGACATGTCTCAGGTCAGGATACGGTGACAAGAATCTACCATGCTGGCGGCATGTTTACAATGACAAAGCTGACATTTAGTGGTTGTAATATTTGACATATTCATTAACTTAATTTAGCATGTTAACAGTTGATAATTAGCACAAGGGACAAAGAGATCAACTAAGTTAATGCAGTTCTTCCTAAGGGCGACATGAATGTGTGTACCAAATTTCTTAGCAATCCAACCAGTAGCCAGCCAAACGGTTCACACATTTACATGTCAACTTTATGGCGGCATTGGAAGTCAAAGATAACCATAGGTCATTAGTGTTTTAATGTGAGCATTATTATTGTATTATATTGCTATTTTCATTGTGAATATGAGAATTAATATAATGGGGTTAAGTGTAATAATTCATTAGTCGCTAGGGGAGCTGTTGTTAAAAAGGGCCACCCTTAGAGAGTGGGTGATTGTGGGTAGTGGTGTCACATGTGGGTCGCTGGATGTGAAATGTTTGTGATGGCAAATTGGAGATAAAATTGTTAAAAACAGAAACGTGTCGGTGTGGCCTTTTTCAACAGCAAGTTACCACAATTAGGATATGTCATCTGGGAACCATGAACGTCTGCACAAAAGTCCATTCAATAGTTGTTGAGATATTTTAGTCTGGACCAGAGTGGTGGTAGATATTTACCAGTATTTCACTTGATAAGATAAAAGTTTTGACATGCTGGTGCTATATGAAAGGTCAGGGGTCATCAAATCCATTGGGATATTCATCCTCTGGCGACCATGAATATCTGTACAATATTTCCTGACAATCCATCCAACACAATCTCATGAACTGTGTAGGAAAAAAGTAGGTATGATAATTATAATACCCTTTGATCCTTGCAACAAAAATCAGTTAGCAAGGGACCAGCAATCATGAAGTATTATAACACTTCTTATAAGCCATTATAAAATGCTCTATAATGTCTTATGCTCATTGTTATAAAGCCTTATGATGATTTATGAGTGTTTATAATGATAGTTATACACGTTTACAAGCATATCATAAATATATGTATAATGCATTATCTATGTGGGAATTGTCAGTGAGTTGCCAACAGTTATAATGTATTATAATACCTGACCTTATAAGTGATGATAAAATGCTTTATAGTGTGTTATGATTATTGCTAAAAAGCATTATGATCATTTATGAGTGTTTATAACTATAGTCATACAGTGTTATAATGTCATTATAATGCATTATAAATACATTTATAATGCGTTATAATATGCACAAACCTACAAAGACTGGTGGTCTGTTCGTGCTACTGTCACATAATCTTGTTCATTTTCTCCTATGATTGCCATGGCTGATATATACCTGGCCTCGGTTTAGATAGACAATCTGTACCAGGAGGGAGAAGGTTGGGTCGGTGCATCCATAGCTTGTGGAAGTGTGAAGTTGATGTACAGTACAGGCAGGTAATGTGTACAGCTATTTTCTGTGTGCACTCTGTTTCACAGCTGCGTCGCTGTGGTGTCTGGAAGTTGAACTTGCCCCTACAGGCCTTCACACACACATCCTACATCCACAAGCCTTCTCAGGTTTTCCACTGTCCCCCTTCTGTAGAGAAAATACACACCGTGAGCATCCACCCCCCCTGCGAGAGGAAGATAAAGCGTGACTGCTACCTCAGCTCAATTTCTGAGTTGGGGAGAGAAGTTTGAAAAATGGGTACAATTTCAATGGGCACAGGCTCTGAAGTCTGCTTTTAGGAGTTCTTTAAATTCTCTGAGAAGAATATTTGTCCCTTCCCTTGGCTTTGCAAAGACTTTATATTCTTTTTAAACGCGGCAATTACACCGTTTCAATGGTCACTTAGTCCTCTTATCTCGTCCGAATGGCTGAATGAGTCACTGTTCGTCCTGTTTAAAGAGAAAATTTGACATTTCCCTTCATTCTAATGATTAATTTATGTGGAAGTCGGAGCGATGTGTCAAGTGAATAAGCATCCTCGTCTGTGATCCGCCATCGTCAAAAAAAGCCGAATAGCTACATCAAACAGTGATCTCATATGCATGAATTTACACTCTAGTCTCATTCTTCAAAGCGAGAATATCAACATTATTGAACTATTCGCTATGATCACTGTTTACAAAAGCCAGCGCAAGATGAAAGTGACTTGTGTTCGCGAGTGATAGGGAGGAGGAAAGGAGAGATGCGACGGAGTGGAGAAAGAGGAGGGGGTAAACAAGCTTTTCTTGGAGAGAAAATAAGAAAAACACAAAACGGGAAAAGAAAAGGGAGACAATCGGAGGAGACTTGTGACTGCACCAGCAGCACCACCGCCCTGCTCTTACACCACCCCTGGAATCATTCGCAACATATTAAATTTGGATTAACAACAATAGCTGAATTACAATGCTTAGCTGCCAAGGAAATTATTTTCTCCTCACTCACTAATGAAATTCATGAAATGACACCCGCTGCGATTCCCACCTCAACGTAGACTCGCTCTCTTTTCGCGCCTACTTACGCACATGTGCGAGTGAACCCAAAGGGGTTGATTAGGAAGTAATAATGGAGGTGGCGCCGTGTCATTCATCACTCTATGAAATGCACTGTTTACCTGCAGTCTCTATGATTAAATATGGAAATGCAGTGGTAGCTTCTTAGGTGTAAAAGAGATAAAACAATTTGTCATGTGTAGGTGACAGGATTTCGACTGGGGCTACGGCTAAGGAGACCACGAGGGAGCCGCTGCCATGACACACTGTTAACAGGAGGGAAACATGTACTGTATGAAGTCGAAGGCTCTTGAGGTAACTACAGCAACAGAGGCGGAAGCGAGAGCTAATGTGTGTGTGTGTGTCGGCGACAGTGTGTGTGTCAGACGTACATGCAAAGGAAGTATCAAGTATTCAAATCCTTTCAGTACAAGGCACTCAGGCATAATCCACATTAAATCACATATATTCATACAAATGTAATAAAATTTAATTGAATGAATCCACAGTGGTGTCTCTCCCTCTCCCTCTCTCCCCGAGATGAGCCCTCGCTCGGCTACCTCATACTGCGACGCGCTGAATTATTTCATGAATCGCCGGCTTCTCTGCAGAGCGGAGCATTCGCTGTAATGTTGTGAAATGTTAGGACACCTCCGCCCGGGCACTTCTCTCCTCCGGTCTCGCTGAGGCCTCCGTAAGGCTGCAGGGTGATCGAATGAGACGGCGCGTCCGCGGATGTGTGGCCGTACGCGCACATGCCCGCGTGGTCATGGGATATGCATGTGTGCATATTTATCAGATGATGTTTGTGTTTCTCATGCTGGCAATGGGCGTGTTTATATGTAAATGTG
This sequence comes from Centropyge bicolor, assembly GCA_037975185.1. Lineage (NCBI taxonomy): Eukaryota > Metazoa > Chordata > Actinopteri > Pomacanthidae > Centropyge > Centropyge bicolor. The sequence goes on from JBBMOC010000649.1 coordinate 24,028, forward strand.
ACTTATATGTATGTACCATAGACTGTGTAAAATATGGACGTAGTGTCCGTGACGTCACCCATAGGTTTCTGAAGAGCAAAAATGAAGCAAATCGTAGTGCGTAGCCATCTTGGTAGCCTACCTCCAGTTACTTCAAATATGGACAAAGAGGTGGAGCGAGGGCGGAGCTGAGGCGGGTCGAATGAACGCTATTGGCTGAAAAAAGTCGCCGAAATAATCAAACTAGCTACGGCTAACTAGCTAGGTTAAATGCTAAATATCGTTGCTAGCCGGCTAACCCCACGACCATCTCTTTCCCAAACTCAGTGACTAGAATTAGCCGGGGTGACGCCCTTTAGACCGTCAGTGGCTAGTTGTCAATCAAAGTGGCGCCACTTAGATTGACAGCTATGAATTGTGCATAATGATGTATGCTGTATATTTTAACGCCTGATAAAAAAATTCGCCCCCCCCCAGAGTTGTCATGGAGTAGAAAAACAGCTTATGAGACTA
>JBBMOC010000650.1:0-24495 GCA_037975185.1 Centropyge bicolor
TAGTAGTAGTAGTAGTATATCATAACTTAATTACTTTATCACCACAAGAATTGCTACATTTTTTGTTTTGTTTGTTTAATCATCTAAACTTTTTTGATGATCAATTAATAATTGTAATCATTTTTCAAGTTATAATGTCAAACTTTTGCTTGTTCCAGCTTCTTAAATGTAAGAAGTTGCTGCTTTTCTTTGTCAATGAAGGTTTGTAAATGAAGGTTTTGGACTGGTGAACAGTTTTCAGCCTCACACGTGGTTTTAAACATTTCATCACTATAAGTTCTTATAAACAGTGTGCGAAGTATTCCGCGTACATGAATCAACCAATAAGGTGGGCAGGAAAAATGATCCAACAAGGTGAAGATGTCCTTTTGAAAAACTTTCACTTACCGAGCAAATCGCAAAACTTAATAGAGTTTTTATTTGAGATATTTGACAGGAAAACAAGGCACTGGTTTAATTTGTCACATCCTCAATCCCACCACAAGCCTGATAGTAGTTGAAAGCAATAATCCATTGTTTGTACTCCAGACTCAGGTGTTCAACATGAGAAATAATGACTGGTGGGTGAGGCAGAAACCAGCTCAGACAGACTCTTCTGTCACTGTGGACATGCTCATAAAACAGGCCTGATAACATTGTGACTATGACTGAACAATGTGATTCATTCTCTGCTGAAAGAGCACGCACCTCTTCAGTTAGTATTCTTACATTTTTGTCCAACATTTATGAAATACTGACAAGACTGATGGAACATACTTCATAATGTCCACTTTCACTACAAAAATGGTTAGCCCAAATATAAGATATAAACACTAACTTTGAGAAGAAAATTACTTCAAAATAGTGAAATGATCTGTCCATGCAGCGAGTAAATTTTACATGATCAGAACTCTTGAAATAAGATCTTTAAATCTAGAAATAAGCTGTCCCAGGTAAGCATCAAAGTATTAAAATAAGCTGAAAATGCCAATATCAAACTTGATATTGCCCCAATAATAAGTGAAAAATACTAAATATAAGCAAATGATTCTTTTTAATTTTTTAAAAAATATTTTCTTATTTGTAGCAAATCAAGGTTTTAAAACAAGAAAAACATTACTAATTTAAGTAAAGATTACTCAGTACTAGTGCAGTATGATGTCTTGATAGAAGTAGGTTTATCTTGAAATAAATCTAAATCCATATTAAAACTAAACCTAAAAACTTAAAAGCAGACCTTATTCTAAGATTATACATCTTGACTGACTCTACTGAAATCACAACCATGGACTGCATGTATGATAAACATCAGCATTTATTTAACTCTCAGGAGTAATAACTACCCATCAACTACTCATCAACTGTGACAACTGTGTCCGGGTTGTTCCACAATCTTAAAATCAAAATTAAAGCATTTTAAGATTTTCTTTTCCAAACAAAGGCCAAAATAATTTGGCAGAGAAATCACACATACACTGTAAGTGCCAAACAAGATGAGCCACTAAAAGCTAATAATAGAAATCACAAAATGGTCAACCTGACTCAGTTAAAGTGCCCTATAAAATTTGAGACCTCTAGAAAATACAAATATAACCTTTTAAGGATGTGTGGGAGCCCTGGTGAGGTATTTCAGCAAATAACCATAAGTCACTGTACAAAACATGCAGAGCAGCTGGTCAAGTCAGGAGCAAAACAAACTATTGAAAGGTTCAGCAAACCAAAACAAACACAGCACAACTGTCCTGACAATAATGCTGCTTGGCATTCATCTGTTTTTCAATGGATGATTTCCATTCAGCTATTGCTTTCTTATATGTGCTCGTGGCATCTTTGTCATGGATTACATCACCAACTACCTCGGTTTGAATGACAGAGAGGAGTGTTGCAACACATTTTGGGTATGTCAAATGCAAAGTGCAGTAGTCTGCCATTAACACCAACATTCCTTCCCAAAAATCCTCCTGGGGGAGGGGGCTCACTGGTACGTTTCCCACGGCGACAATGCCGACTGTTCCATCAAAGAGCAACACCGGAGGAGAGAGGGCGCTTTTCCAGGTACAGCACAGGGTCCTCACCTGGCTGGAATAGAATGAAAAGGACAATATGGGAAAGAATTTGAACATAAGTGGAGCTGTGTATCAAAACTGCAACCAATGAATGGCATCAAGAGTGCTATCAACAGTTTACAATGGTCAAACAGATTTACTGCTGGAACAGAGGAAACATGAATTAGTTCACAAGAAGAAAAAATGGAGAGTGCTGCACCAGGTCAGAAAAAGTGTCAAGTGGGAAAAAATCAGATGCTCTTAAAGGATTTAAACATGGTCTTCATAAATTAGTTCACATTGACAACTGAACTTCAAAATGTAAATTTAAGAAGTGTGAGCATTAATAATTTAATCTCTACTGAATTTCACTTTGAAGTAGCTCTTGTCAGGTGTGAACATGCACAACAGTGTGAGAAATTGAAGGACACATAACAATGGCTGGTAAATGACCAAAATAACATTCCTCACCTTGAGGATATGAAGAAGAGCATCACTGGCATTTCCAAGCCGCTTTGGTGGTGGAGTTGGTGAGGGGAAAAGTGATGGGAGTGCATTAAGGTGGGCGATAGTGAAATCCACTATGGAAAAGGAAATTACACTTAATGGAAAGGTTTGAACATGGTTGACATAACAGTAGATTTGGTACATGGAACAGCAACTTACCTCCACGCACATCCAAGGGGAAAGGAGGTTTCAGGGCTTTCTTCCAAACACCATAGAACTGCACCTTAGCACAAAAGTCTGCCCATCTTCCCTTTATTTCCTCCATGTATTTGCAGCTGGTGCCATCAATGATGTGACGCAGCTCATCCATTGCCTAGGACAAAATTGTGCTCAGTTATTCTACCACTGACCAAGAATAAAACAAGGCAGCCGACACAGACAGAAGCAAAAAAATCAAACAAAGGTAGTTCATCAAGAAACTTACATTTCCAAAGTCTTTAAAGCATGGGTATGCCTCAAGATTTTAGTGGGTCGGTTTTCTTCCTTTATATCTGTCACAATAAAAGCCCATCTGGCCTCAAACTCAAGGTCCAAAAGATGAGCAACAGCTCTTTGGTTGGGTTTTGCATTGGGCTTCTTGTACATGTTGCTCAAAGTTTTGTAGTGCCTCGCCTGCATCTTCCGACTGTCCTGGCCTGCTAAAATTGATAAAGCAGGGTAGGAGAAGAGTCAGGGAAAGACATTTTAAAGTTAACACTTTGACACTGTCATCAGAGACAAGGAATCAAAGTTCATTCATGTTTAAATTACAAGACATTATTTTAGAAAGTAACTGTAGCAGTCAATATAGGCATAATAATAAAAGACTGCATTACTACTCCCCCCCCAACTAGACTTGAAAAAAACCCATTAAGAATGTAAGGTACACCTATCAGAAGTAATATTTCTGCCAACTTCAAGTCTGAAAGGCAATGAAGCTTGAGTAGAGCAGTAATTTCCTCATGAAGTTTTAGGAATTCCTAGATTGTTTTTAAGTTACTTTATCCATTCCATGCATGCAAATGCATAATGATACATAACTTAGCTAAAATCATGTTTGAGATGCTTCACTGTAAAATAATGGGTCAAATATAATTAAGTTAGGCTATTATCGTAATTTGTGTAATACTGCTCACATCAGATGGATAAAAAAAAAAGTAATTTAATCAACATAAAAATGCAAAAAGCTGAAGAATCACCTGCACACTATGGTCCACTTGCTCAATAAATAATTCAATTAACGCAAACAACTTTTTGTTCACAGACCTTCATCACGTCTCATGTTGTGTTTGTAAATTAAATTCTTTATTGAGCAAGTGAACGACAGTGTGCGAGTGGTTCTCTCTTTCTTTTTTTTTGCATTTTCTTCACTTTTGCACAACAAGTCTTCTTTTTGGGTGTGCAAGAGATGTTTTGATTGAAGTAATTTGATCTAAAAATCAAGATCCAGCAGGCTGAGAGGTGGCAAAGGGTGAAGGCAGGCTTACCAACATCTTGTGCAGGTGCAGCTGGTGGAGCTGTCACAGTCCTGTGCAAGGAGCCTGCGGCTGAGTTGGATAGTAGCAGTGAAGCCAGGTTGCTGTTGTTTGACTTCCTTGGCACACTGGAGGGTAGCTGTGGTGGAGACACTTTTTCTGGGGAAAATAATTGGAAATTGTCTCAACGTAAGTAAAGAAAAAATAAGACGAAAGCACAGGCAAATATACAGACAATACTGTGTCTGTCTTGCAATACAATGTGACTCCTGAAATGGAGGCATGTACCCTCTTTAAAGGTTTACATGTACAGAAACCAGTACTATGACAGCACACTGTCTTTTTCCCCCACTTTAAGCAAACACCTGCACTGGAGTTGTCCTCACTGATGTCATCATTGCTCTCAAGAAGAATGGTATCAGCACTTGAGCCGCTTGTGTCACCACTTATGTCACCATCTGACCCATCATCTGTGTTGTTTGAGCTGAACCAAATCTTCTTGGCCCTGCCTCGTTGCGGCATAGAACCCTGCCTCTTCCTTGGGGACCTCATATTTTGGAGTCACTTATACATTTTGGTGTAGATGGTCAGCTGTGAAAAAAGAATGTTTGATAAGTTCTGTGTTGTGTTGCTGTCCCACTCAATACTTTGAAGAAAACAAACAACAACAACAACAAAAAACAAACACTACTTACATAGGGCATAAATGTGTCACCATCACGTAACATGGGGTAATAGTGGACAATCTTCTGTGCCATAGCTCTCATTTGGAGTTTGGTGGGATATTGTACTTCTTTCCCCATGGGACTAGCACGCAGGATGGCAACCATGCTGGTGCTTGTGTTCCTTATGAGTCTGCAACAGAGGTCTTTGGACATCTTATAGTCTTTTTCCTTTCTACTGCGGAGCAATGTAAAATACTGACTGACACCATTTCCAACTCTGTATCTGTGTACACCACATACTATGGGGGGTCTGGCATTTTCATTGTTTTGTCAGCAGTTTGAGATATGGGAGTGGAAGTTTGAGGCTGGCACGGTGACATGGCTCTAGTTGAGGGTACAATATCACTTCCACTACAAGCGTCGGCATCTTGGTCAGAAGTACTTTCACACTATTGCAATTGTTGAGGATAACAAAAGTAAAATACAATTAAGGGCATTGATCATGTGAGACAATTTGGACAGGAACAATCCCATTAGTTGTTCAATGTGTATTTACCTTTTGACTGATAAAATCCCAAAGCTTCTTTCTCCTGAAAAAATTTTCAGGGTCAGGAAAGAGATCCTTCAGGTCATCCCGGCTAAGGCTTTTCAAAGCCTCCTCATCAACATTGGCGCCTGTGAATTGATAAAACATATCTGATTTTAAATGAGACACTTTCCAGCTTCCTCTGGATGTGGCTGCATGTTAAAAGCACATTGTCATACGTTTGTTTGGTTGTCTGTGCAATAAAGCACTGACTTTAGCTCAAATGCTAAATGTCACATTTACTAATCGCCAACCAATCAAAAATAATTCAAAGCCTGTCATTTTGACACATATCGCAAATAAAGATGAGGCAAGTTTATAAGACTGAAAAAGTAAACATGTCTTAAACTTATATTTTGTTTTACATAAAAAAGATTTTTATTTCCTAAGTGTGAGTTTTATCTCAAAATATGGGGATTCTATGTTATGTTATTTTTTTCACGTAATTGTAACTTTTTTCTAGGACTGTCAAATGACGAACATATATTTAATCCCAATTAATCTCATGATTGTCTATAGTTAACTTGCATTAATTCACAGAATTTTTTTTATATGTTCTAAATGTACCTTAGACTGATAGTTGAAGTTTTTGATATTCTTAATTCTTAATCTACATGTGAGTGGACAAATATGCCCTCTTTGGGTGGGTGTTTGTTTACTGTAATTGCAACAATCCAGAACAAGGACAAATACTATCCACAAATATCCAAGTATATGGTAAAAAGCTTGACATGGCAAACTCAAGTGGGGGCCACACAGGTGGTGAGCCCCCGCTATTGCTGCTACATCCCGTCCCCTCTCTCTCTCCATCTGCGTGTGTGTGCCCGTCCGCCTCTGTACAACCGGACTACTTTAACACGACCCCCCCAACGCTGCTTAGCTACTCAGCTAATATATGTAAAATACATGACTTAGCTTCTAACACCGCCCGTATGGTATCCTCAAACTCCTCCATGCCGCCTTAACACGCAGTGCCTGATAAAAATCCACAGTTAACGTTAGCAAAAGCTGACAATGGCTAATGATAACATTAGCTAGCTTGCTGACCAGCAGCCCTTAGCAGCGGATATATGTCTTAGTAACACCGTCGTCCTAGAATGTTGTTTTTACACATATCATTTACCAATTTATAAAATATCACGGAGCTTGAATTGTTCTTCTTCTTTTTTATTGGCGGTTGGCAAACAGCTTTTAGGTGCATTACCGCCACCTTCTGAATTGGAGTGTGGATCGAAAAGTATCTTCCCTATATTCTTTTTCCTAACCCAGTTTTCTCTAAGAACTTTATAACTGCCCTATACCCTACACTTCCTGAATTTAATTGTAAAATCTCCTGAGAGATCTAAATATATATATATAATCTCCTTTGTTTACATTTTGTATATTTTGGTTTATTGAATTGTGGTGTTGTTGTGTTGTAACCCCCCTAATTCCCTTTTTGTTTCCTTTTTAGTTGCTGAGGTCCGGTGGTGTTGGTGGTGATCTGGTTGCGGGGTCCCCCTTCCTCTTTTGTGTGCTGTGCCTCCCCGGGTTCTGGGTTCCTTCACCGAATGTTTGCTGTGTGTGATTGTCTGGGTGTTTATATTTTTGGTTGGGGCCTCCCCCACACCAAGTTTTAGCCCCTGCACTCTGGTAAGCCTCAGCCTTAACGTAGTTTCCCCCAGTTTATTTTTCCCCGTGTGCCTAGTGTTTTATGATTGTTTTATCTGCACTGATTATAATAAAATATATATTTTACCATTGAAACCTTGTCTTATCTGCCCTTGAGTAAACAGATCTGTGTGCCTTAAGGGTGACATTGGTTTACAATTTCCTGGGGCGAATTTCCCCAGGTGGCGTTGTTGGCAACCGTATGGTTAAGTGTACCTGACAAAATATTCTGATATTGTACCCCCATCGCTCGCCACACATATAATCACATTTCCATATATTTTGCTTTATTGATGCTTTATAGGCTGCAGGTAGTCACAGCACAGGGAAAGTGGTGGCTGAGAAAAGGCATTGGGGCCTACTTCCCTCCCGTGGACCTGGAAGGACTCAGGGGCTACTTCCTGTCCAGGAACTGGCCCCACCCACACATCCCACCTAACAGGAGCTAAAGCCATGACCTCTGACATGACCTCTGACTGCAGCACCAAGAGGAGATCAGATGGCTGGATGACGGAGGAGGGAACGTTGGAAAGAAAGCAGGAAACAGGCGGATGATATGGTCAGGAGCCACCTTCTGTTAACATCATACAAAGAATGGAGGAAACAAGTGACATAAGATCAGTGGCTTCAATCTGTCTGACTAGTAAACTAAAGAAAGTACTTGGGGATATAAAGATGGCCAAGGTAAACCCAGATGGCACTTTGTTGGTGCTATGTTCAAAGACTGAACAGAAAGACAAAGTGATGAGTGTGAAAGTGGAGTGTGGACAAGAAATAAAGGAGGAAAGAGTGGTTGGTGAGAGGAGAGGAGCAAGGGGAGTGAAAACAGGAATCCCCATGGAAAATGGGGAGATTGGAGAATGTGATGATAATGTGTATGTCAAACGTTGTAACTGCAGAGGAGATCACACAGCAGCTGATGCAGGTGGTTCAGCCAGGAAGCAAGAAAAGGAGATTCAACAGGTGAAAACAAATCAGAAAGTGACCTGTACAGGAGCTATTAAGATATGTCAAAGTAAAAGGAGCCAGGAAAGAGTCATCCAAGAATGTCCAGAAGTGAGTGCAGAGTCCAGACAGACACAGAAGCTCATTATGGATGAAATGATGGAAAAGTTCATGATATTCTCAGCTTATGTCATTAACTGCACAGAACACATCCAATCCAAGACAGAAAGTAGATCAAAGCCAAGAGCAAGAGGAGCAGAAAGACACTTCAATATAAAAGACATACCATGGGACATGATTCAAGCAAAACTTAACCAAGGACAAGGGACATCAGAGACAACTTGGCTTGGCACTCCATAATGTTTCTGCTACAATGGAATGCTAGAAGTTCAATGGCAAACGGACAAGAGTTTAAGGGATAAACTGAGGAGTTCAAAAGGAAGCCAGAGGTCATATGTGTTCAAGAGACTTGAGGCTCAAACCATGTCTGGAGTTCACTATTCAAGGATCCACTGCCATATGTAAAGACAGAGGCAATAGACAGGCAGGAGGGTGTGCAATATTCATTAAAGAGGGTGTTTACTAGAGGCAGTTAAAAACATCCCAAGAACTGGAAGGAATAGTTAGAGAAAAAGACAAGTTGAAGGTAATTATGATGAGCCATGCTAAAAAGTGGAGAAAGAGAAGTTACAGTCCGTATTGGAAGACTGGAGAGACAATGTTATCTGGTACTAACCAAGCAGTGTGGGGCCTGGTTAGTACTTGCATGGGAGACTGCCTCGGAATACCAGGTGCTGTAAGCTTCTACATTACTCATCACACAGCACATGAAAATGCAGCCAGACTTGCACTCTTGGAAACAGGACATTTCTCTAATGCCAGCCATCCACGTTTATCAGCAGAGTGTGCCCTGCATTTTGACTGTGACAATGAAAGTATATAGTCAGTGGAGCCAGTGCAGTTACTAATACCTGAATATCTACAGATATGTGTATAAAAGTATCTCCATTTGGAGAAATCTAGCATTAATCACAATTTATAGTCATCACATTTGGTTAGTTTACAAAAATAAAAAAAATCAAATTTCACAGAGAACCCTATTCTGTGGGTGTCTTTGATAATCAAGATAGAATGAGTTCCATTTGAGACATGTTGTTTACTTCTCTGTGGCTTCTGCACGTCATGGCTCCTGTCTTTCTTATCCAGACGCTCAGTTGGAGCCTGGGTGGGACGTTCAGCAGTGGCAGGAGGTATGGCCGTCCCATTCTGTGGATGTTGGAACGTGCTGTCTTCATACCAAATAAATAGGGAGCATCATGATGATGACATGATGACCACAGAAGCCTGCTTGTCAAAAGGGATGCTACGGCTGTGACCTTATACAGAGTAACAACAATAATAAATAGTGGAATAAAGATGAAAATATGTTCTTGTTTGGAACTAGAAAGACCGATGTGTTTCATGTTTTGTGTTTTGAAATTAAATGAAACTTTGACTTCGGAGAGACAGAGACAGACCCAGGACATCATCAGAAAAACATTGCATATTTTGAATCATGTAGCACAGCAAAAAATAGAGACCCTGGTACTGAGTTTAGACACGGAGAAGGCGTTTGACTCGGTCAGATGGTCCTTTCTATATAAAGTGATGTCTAAATTTGGATTCCACCAGACCATAATAGATGTAATTGCTGCATTTTACAATAAAGCAGCAGCTAAGATCAAAATTAATGGAGAACAATCAGACTCATTTACTTTGGAAAGAGGTACAAGGCAGGGATGCTGTGTCTGGCCACTCCTCTTCGCCCGTTTTATAGAGCCGTTAAGTCAGTGGATTAGGCAGAGGCCTGACATAACTGGGGTTCTGATGGCATCTGGTGAACAAAAGTTGTCCCTGTTTGCAGATGATTTATTGTTAACTATAACAAATCCAACTCAAACTCTACCTACATTTATGGAGTTGATGGAGGAATATGGTTCAATGTCAGGTTACAAGATCAACATTAACAAGACCCAAGTCTTGACACTAAACTATAGCCCACCAAATAAAATGAGGAACTTGTACAGATGGAATTGGGAAGCAGAATCCATAAAATACTTGGGCATCATACTAACCAAAGAGCTTTCTAGGACTTTTGATGCCAACTATGGAGCCCTAAGCTCAAAGTTAAAATGAGACATACAGAGATGGAGTGTGATCCCTCTTTTGAGCTTATACTCCAGAATAGAATCAGTTAGGATGAACATTCTTCCACGTCTGCTCTATATATTTCAATGTTTACCAATCCAGATACCAGGAGGGTAGTTTGTAGAGTGGGACAGATTCATATCTCAATACATCTGGCAAGGGAAAAGACCTAGAGTAAGGTACAAAATTCTGCAGTTGAAGAAAGAAAAAGGTGGACTGGGTCTCCCCAACCTACAGGAATATTATCTTGCAGCCCAGCTAAGAGCATTGATCTGCCTATGCTCTTCATCATACAAAGCAGGATGGAAAGATATAGAAGGGACATCAGTGGAAGGAATACCTCTAATGGCTGTGTTAATGGATAAAGAATTACAAGATAGGTTGAGGATACCACATGAGTCAATCTTACACACAATGTTAGATTGGTGGAAAAAGTTAGTTAAAAATTGTCAATGAGGAAACCAGTTCAAATTACTCAGGTGGTGTGCCTTTGATTCAGCTTTTAATCCAAATAAGAATGATGGGAGATTCAAAAGATGGATCCCAAAAGGATTAACCACCTATTACACATTTATCCAGAGGGGGGTGTTTAAGAGTTTTGAGGAACTTCAGAGGTCTCATGGGTTGGAAAGGGACGACTTCTTTAGATACCTGCAGGTTAGAACCTATTTTAATCAAAATCTACAAAAAACTTGTGAAACAATCAAACCAGGATTTTTTGATGTATTTCTGTCTTTGTTGAAATCAAGTTCCTGTACGTAAGTTATTTCCAGGTTATATGATGGTATTCTATTGTCTAAAGAGGGTGACACAGACCACATAAGAAATAAATGGCAAAAAGAAGGAAATCTGTCTATATCTCCTGAAAGCTGGGAAAAGATCCACAAATGACATTGGATCACCACAGGCTGCAACACATGGAGGGTATTTTGTTGGAAAAATACTGTTAGATTTTTCTTAACCCCTGATCAGAAAAACACCTGGGCGGTAGAGACACCTGCTGGAGACTCTGTGGGACAAATAACGCAAACCACTATCATATTTTTTGGGATTGCCCAGTGATCAATCCAATCTGGAAGCAGTTGTGCGAACATTTAAATAACATTTTTAATGATAAAATCCCCTGCAAGTGTGAAGCTTTGTACTTAGGAGACATCTCAGGTGATAAATGGACTTTGAAGGATAAAAAGTGCTGTCAGTGCTTCTAGCAGCAAGCAAAAAGACTATCACCAGGAAATGGTTCAAACCTGAAGCAGCTACAATTGAAGAATGGATTAAGATCACATAGGATATCTACATTTCGGAGAAGCTGTCATTTTCCCTTAAAGGTCAAATGGAATCTTTTTTCAGGATTTGGTCAAAATGGACAAATTATGTAAAACCCCTATTCTCTATGAACTGAATTTGACTGTTATATGAAAGCACTGTTACGATATACACTCTTGTTTTGATGTGTTTTTTTTTCCTGACAGGATAGAAAACGGAGTAAGCCCTTTCCCCCCGCCCACTTGTTATATTTGTTATATTTGTTTTGTTATTATACTAAATACCTGGAACAGCAATTAATAATTCCATATAAACAATGGAATGTGGGCAGTGTACTGTATCCAGAAGAGAATTTCTGTATTACTTGCTTTTCCAAATAAACAATAAATTACAAAAAAGAAATAAAAATCACAACTGATTCAAATGACCAACTCAACTTATCCAAAATGCATCTCCAACCAATGGTTGTGCCACATGACACAAGCGTACTTCAGCCACAACAAACAGTATATCAAAACCAAAGAACTACAAAACTACAACAACAACAAAAAAACAAAAAGCTAAGACAGAAAACTGAGGCAGAAATCGAATACAGAACATAGAACATAGAACTGGGACTACGGCAGAACAGAGACTGGACTGAGAACAAAGATAGAGCTATTGCCGGCAGGAACGTAACAATAAAACTAAGGTTGAACAAAAACAAAGGCTAAACTGAGACCTGGCTGCAGAACTGTGACAGCTGCTGCTGCTTTTAATGCTTTTTTGCTGCTTCTTCTTCTGATGCCACTTTTTCTGCATTTTGTTCTGCTGCTTCTGCATCTTCTGCTTTTGCTTCTGCTTCGTCTGCTGCTGTTTCTTCTGTTGTAGCTGCTTCTACTTTGTCTGATTGAAAGCTAATAATAAACAAGCCAGCACATTTGGGCTACTTCTGACACTGCTACGACGTTTGCTGCTGTCATTGTTTATTCCTGCTGCTTCTTCTTCTGTTGCTTTTTCTGCATCTTGCTCTGCTGCTGCTGCTTCTACTTCTTCTGCTGTTGCTTCTTCTTCTTCTTCTGCTGTTGCTGCTGCTTCTTCTTCTTCTTCTGCTGCTGTTGCTGCTTCTTCTTCTTCTGCTGTTGCTGCTGCTTCTTCTTCTTCTGCTGTTGCTGCTGCTTCTTCTTCTGCTGCTGTTGCTTCTTCTTCTTCTTCTGCTGTTGCTGCTGCTTCTTCTTCTTCTACTGTAGCTGCTGGTCCTTCTTCTACTGTAGCTGCTGCTTCTTCTTCTACTGTAGCTGTTGCTCCTTCTTCTACTGTAGCTGCTGCTTCTTCTTCTACTGTAGCTGCTGCTTCTTCTTCTACTGTAGCTGCTGCTTCTTCTTCTGCTGTAGCTGCTGCTCCTTCTTCTACTGTAGCTGCTGCTCCTTTTTCTACTGTAGCTGCTGCTTCTTCTTCTACTGTAGCTGCTGCTACTTCTTCTACTGTAGCTGTTGCTCCTTCTTCTACTGTAGCTGCTGCCTCTTCTTCTACTGTAGCTGTTGCTCCTTCTTCTACTGTAGCTGCTGCTCCTTCTTCTACTGTAGCTTCTGCTTCCTCTTCTACTGTAGCTGCTGCTCCTTCGTCTGCTGCTTCTTTTTCTTTTGCTGCTGCTGCTTCCTCTTCTGAAAAAAAAAAAAACACAGTCAGATTATAATTAAAAGCTAATAATAAATAAAGCAGAACATAATTTGGACCACTTTGGTTTGACAGTGTAAACTTGAAACAGGTGACACTTACTTGGTCTGTGTATTTCACTGGCTGTCAGTGATCTTGGAGGTGGTGAAGTCCAGAGTCAGGAGTGGATCATGTCTTTCAGCAGGAGTGTGTGCAGCAGCTAATGAAGGCTGACACCAAGGAGAGCCTCTTTTCCTCTTCTTGCTCCAGGAACAAAGGGGCACACTGGAAGGTGGACAGGCTGTAACTTGGTTGGGAGCTCACAAAGATCTGGAAAATATATGAAAAGAACTTAGTCAGCATTCCAGACAGAGCTGGAGATCAAAGCCAAATGGCCCCTGCAGACCAGTCAGTGGGAGATATTTCTGCAAGCGGGGGGAGCCCAGAATAAAAGGAAGCTGATGAGAGTTGAGATGATTACCTGACGTAGCAAACGGGTGCAGTGGTGTGAATGGCTGAGTGGTCGTCTCAGCTGTTAGCCTCAGTGGGCTTCTCCAGTGGCTCGGTGGAGAGGCCTTGTTGTTTGGCTGAAACGCTCCATGATAATCTCATCAGCTCCTGGATCAACAAAAAATTCACAGTCACAATCAAGAGTCTCACTGGAGCAAGAGCCACATCTGCTTCTGCTCCTGGAGAGGAGGGATCACAAACCTTCTTCACTTTGGCAGAAAGTAACCAAACACGTGGCGGGTGATTGTTTCTCTCAGTCTATGGTGGCCCAGTTCTTCCAGTTTCACTTCTTCATTTTTTCTTTACTTCATACCTGAAACATGAACAGATATGAACAGTTGAGCCAATTTCAAACTTATTTTATATTACATTACATGTCAAATCCACCATGATTCCTGCAGCAAACCTGGCCTTGTGATAATAAGACCAGAACTTATGAGAATAATAGAAATTGATATCATTAAAGTCCTTAATGATTAGAGGGGCACTACACTGTGCTGCGACTGTAATGTTTATGTTGTGGCTGTGGCCTGTGACCATACTTTATGATTCAGTTGCTCAAAATTAGCAATGGTTTCATTGTCACCAGTATACGCTGTGGTAAATGAAAACTCCAATAATAATTCAGATTATCATTCATCTTATATGACAAAATAGCAGCTCAAAATATGGGCTACTTTGGCCTTACAGTGTACATTTGAAGCAGGTGACTCTCACTTGTCCTGTGTCAGTGATCTTGGGAATAGTGGCGGTCTGGAGGCAGGAACCAGTGGATTTTCCCTCAATGGCTTCATGCAGTATATGTGCAAAGTTGGACACACATGTGGTTGACAACCTTGGACACTTGGAGAGGCCCCACGAGCCAAGGCTGGAGCTTTCACGACTCTATCTAGAGGTGCAGGTGAAGATGTTCATGTGTAATGCCAGCCAGCCTGTCTCTGGATCGTGGATCATGTCTTTAAAAAGGTGCATTTGCAGTACAGCGAATGAAGGCAGTCAGCAACAAGGTGTTAATGTCCTCTTCAGTGCAGGAACAGTAAAAGGCGCACTGGAAGGTGGACAGTGTGTTTGGCTGCAGCTTCGAAATCCAATGATCCGAATTGGGACATGGCATTGAAATAAGTCCATATGAAAAAAATAAATAAAAAGGCTCTGGCTCTGGTTTCAGCAATCTTTTTTAACAGTATGAGCTGTCATTGCTCAACTCAGCCAAAGCATATGTCCGGTCCCCTCGAAGGACAGCTGATGGTGCATTTTAGTCTTTGAGCACATGCCCCAATGCACCATGGGCATGTGGCAGCCTACACCACGTGAGCATGCGCCTCTGTGCAAGACATTTTTCTTGCTGAACGCAGGAGCAGCCTTCTGTGGTGGAAATGTCTTATTTAAACTACCTATCAGCATGGTAAACAAACTATTTACAAATATACAATATGTACATATTCCTTAGCCAAACATGCAGCCAACCATAGCCACCATAGAAAAATGGTTCAACAAAGAAACATGGTGCTGCATGTTGACAAGGACCCCAGTGCAAGACGCTACTTGGGGTGTCACCAGCCCTGCCAGACGCATAGGCTAGCCCTAAAGGTTTGTGGCGGTCGGGTGAGTCAGATTCCTGCCAGGTGTTGAAAGGTGACCACGGTGACACGTCCAGGTGCAGCAGTGCAAACGTGTGTTCACACCCTCATCCGTTTTGCTGCTGGACGGAGGCTGATGCTGCTCTGGTCCCCATCTGCCTTTCTCTTCCTCCGATCCTGGGGCATCATGTCTCTGATGGTGTCACGGTCAAAATAGCAGACAACCGACGTCAAGATGCGGCCGTCTTTGTTGTAGTCGCTCACTCTCCACAGGTTCTTCAGCTCTTCTTTCTCAGAGCTGTAAACCGGGGAGAAGACTCTAGAGACTACTGAACCATGATGGAGCAGATTGCGGACGTGGTTCCTTGGGTCTGCTCTCAGGGCTCCCAGGTTTGCCTTCTCAGGATGGTGGAGAAGGAACAGACTGTCTGGAGATCTTGAGGCAGCTTGGGCAGCGATTGGTGCTGCTGGCCCTTCCTCTGAAGGTGGCAGTTGGTAGTTCTCCCTGTCTCTTCGCACAGGATAGGTGAAAGGTCCACTGGGAGGAGAGCTCGCGAAGTCGCCATCAAATTTGATACAGGAGTAGAGTGCCAGACCGGTCATGACACGGTGACACAGGGTCAGGACGGTTTTCATGAAGGATCTGATGCTCTGCATGCTGAGAGGACGGTTCCTCAGGTTGACTATCCAGAGTCTGAGCTCATCAGTCTGCAGAGGCAGGTCAACTAAAAGGAAAGAATAAAATGGAAAACAGAAATTAATAACTTTTATTCAAGTCATGACAAACAGTGACATTTTTAAAATAAAGCTTGAGGAGCAAATCATGACTGAAATATCAACATCTGTATGATGATCCTGATGATACCTGTCCTTCTATATTCTGCTTTTTACTCCACTAAAGTTTTACTTACTAGTTATTTTGCAGTTTCAGATTATTAATATGCAACGTATTGTATGTGATGTACTATAATAAACTACTCAGCATAGTTAAAGTGAGCACCCCATTTACCAGCTGCAACATTCAAGAGCATTAATGCTACAATCATCATGATCTAATAACATCATTTACAACCTTCTGAGGTAGGACATTCAGCATAATGAATATTTCTACTGCTGTTACTTGAAGTATATTTTCATGCTATTACTCAAATGTTTTTTTTAATGGCCGGCTTTTACTTATAAGAAAGTATTTCTGCACTGTGCACAGGCAGGTTGGATTTCTCTCCTGTTTTACTTCTATTTTCTCTGCATCTTGTTTTCTAGTCGACATTGTGCTTTGTTTATTTAGTTGACTTCTGAGTTAAGCATTGTCCCTGTTTCCTTTTTACCTTAATCTACTGGTATGTGTCAGTTTTTCCACTCTTGTTAATATTGTAAACAAAGAACAACAAAGAAACACCAGTGTCAAATAAAATGACTGCATCAGTTTGACAAAGTCCTGTTACTGAGTTCTTTTGTAACTATAGCAATATGTGTGGCAGGTTGGAAAACAAAAAAAAACACCTTTCCATTACATTTAATTTAGTGTATAATAAAATATTCAATAGTAATAGCATTGATTAAATTAGTAAGTAAAATTAGCCAGCTTAATTAATTCAGAGACAGGATCAACTTTAGTGCTTTATAAGAGCTCAGTTCATGTTGAAGACGCAGTAAAATGAAAACAAGCTGCAGGTGAAAACACAGACACCTTCATCTCTCCTGTCTGCTGCCACTGACTGACTTTTGCTGCTCATGGAAGTCAGCAATAACAAACTGTGAGCTCTGTTTGAAAATTGGCCCGGTCGCCATCTTTGTCCTATACTTTTAATGCAAATTGATCCTCCACAAAAGCCAATTAACCCTGTAAAGCCTGAACCATGAAATAAGTGACAGAAAATTTCAGTTCTTTGAAACTGTAGCCTTTAATGGTCCTTCTGAACAAACAAACAAACAAAAATGTTCAAATATCAATTTCCATAAATGAGTTTCAATTTTTGTCATATTTGAGACATCATCATTTGAGACTCAAAGTTTCATTTAATTTCATTCAACAAAGACATAGTAAAACAAAAATATGCAACAAATCATTTTAGTTACAAACAAGAAGACATTTTTATTTTTATTCCACTATTTATTATTGTTATTACTCTGTATAAGCTATCTGCTATCATGCAGCAATGAGAAATCCACCAACAGAACTGTCAGGGTGGAAGAGGAACATTTCATTTATTTTGGCTCATTTTGTGCTTCACAACATTTTTATTTTGAATACTGATGACAGGAGCCTCCAAAAGTCATGGATCATATATGATACGTTCGGTGATATAGGGTTAATTAATGAGCCTCAAATCAAGAATGACAGTTTTTATCACTCTACATGGACATGAACACACAGTCCACCTGTTACCTGCACACACAACAAATCTTATCTCTTATAAAAGTCTCATGAACCTTATATAAATGTCTTAATTGTGTTGCGCAGTGAGCGCTTCAGTCTCTCGTTCCATTGTCCTCGGTGAACACCGCTGTGATCCTAACTGCCGTCAAGTACTTCTCCAGGTAAGTGAGCTCCGCGGAGGAAGTCATTGTCTCTATTTTCAAGTCACTTTTCAAAAATGTATTAGTTCAGCACTTGAACAGCGTCTGGTCTTGTCAAAAGTCCGATGCAAAAGAGGATGAAGAAGTTTGAAAGGTTGCTTTTTTAAACGACGCTGTATTGTTACTATTTCAACAGCATCAGTAGTTAAAACAAGTAAAAACATCAATTATTATAGTATTATTATTCAAATTAATATTAGCAACATTATATATATAATAATGTAATAATATAATATATTATTATTATTATTGTTATTATTATTATGTGTTTATGTCTTCTGCCCACAATAGTTTCAGTCTTTATCTTGTTTGATTGTGTTGTTTGAGTCACCTTGTGCGAAAGAAAACTCGAGTAGTTTTTCATGTTAAAAATAAAAAGTGAAAGAGTGAAAGGAAGAAAATCTGTGCCCTGGTGTGTTTCTGCAGTGAAAGTGTCGGCTGATAGAAGCTACGCTGTTTATGAAAATGATGTGATTTGTCTTGAACAGTGAGCTGTTATTTATTTATCCAGAGTGACTCTATGACTGCAGCAGCACAGGTGAGTCCAGAGGAACATCTGTCAAACAACTGTCTGCTGCTCTCATCTCATCATCATGTCAGTGTTTAAATTCTCCACTTCATCTGACTTCACAAAAGTATTCACTCAAAATCACGTGTTCCTTAACTAGCCACAAAAAACACTGTACTTTGACAAACATAAAACCAAATCAAATTATTTCAAACAGTTAGAATAAATAGCCTCAGTTTTTTTAAAGCCATGTTGGAGGAGTGACCACACCTCAAAACTAGACAAATGAAGCTAAAATGTAATTTACCAGAGTCAGAGCGGCAACACATCCAAAAACTTTTGACACTTAATAAAAATGTACAAAGCTTTCAAACAGCCACATGATAAATTACACAAAGTCTTACTTTTCACAGAGACCTATACAAACTTGTCGACAAGTTGGAAAAAAATTGCAATCCAGCAGAGCAAATACACTATCTGCATATGCTCTGCTATTGGTACTTTCTTTTTTTTTCAATCGTTGCTTTTCAGCGCCACCGGGGCGTTTTTTCGCTGGTTGTTTTTACATGATGTTGTCAGACTCCTCACTAACCTCGGCTCACTTGCCGGGACTCTGTTAGCCCCGCCCATCCATCAACTGGGTGATTGGCAGGCCCTGACTGACAATTAGCCAATGGGATATGTCGATGCGCTGTGCGGAATGGCCAGTCAGCCACAGATCAGCATCAGAGTCTTGAGGATTTTCTGGTACAAGGTAGAGGTGTGCGATACTGCAAGATTTGGTATCAATCCGATACCAAGTAAATACAGGGCCAGTATCGCAGATACCGATACCAATACCGATACTTTCAATATTTAAGGTTGATGTACCATCACACTGCTGACCCTTAGGTGTTTTTGTGGTTTTTCCTTGGGATTATTTTGTTATCATTCATTCATTCATACTGCAATACTTGCTGCTGGACTGTATTGTCACTTTGTCATGTTCACTAAGTCACTTTGGATCTGCCATTTGCACTCAGTTGTACATACCTCTCTCTATATATATATATTCATTAGACCGTTATCTTATTTCTCAGGTTGCAATATTTACATTTGGCTGCTTTACTGACATAACTATGCTGCATTATCTACCTCATATTCTCATTGCTGCTGTTTTGTTATTTGATGTTATTTGATGTTGTCACTTTATCTTCACTAAGCCACTTTAGGTTCCACTTGTACTTTTTTTATTAGGTTCCACTTGTACTTTTTTAAAATATAGTTTCTTATAGTTTTTTATTTTGTATACTTTATACTTCTATCTGATTGTATGCTTGTGCTGCTGTAACACCCGAATTTCCCCTATGGGGGATCAATAAAGAATTATCTTATCTTATTGTAGGAGCCACGTCTGTTTGTTTTTGTGGGTTTGCATTGGGTCTCCACAGGTGGCAGTGTAGCTTTCCTCTATAATAATCACGTCACAGGTGCAGGTAAGAGAGGAAGCATGGGGTGGAAGGTCATGCGGTTTTTACCGCTCGCCCAGCTCACTTAACCTAACCTATTGTCTTTCAGCATCGTCTCATCATCCAGCCATCAGTATATTTTTCATCATATCCATGTTGTAACCATTTCGCTCATCAAAAACAGTCTCCCACACCCATGCACGAGCGACTATAGGGCAGTCGCTATACAAGTAAAAACCCGATCTCACCAGACTTGCAGCTCTTTGGACCTTCGGACGCAGGCTTGCCATCATCGTCACCCCGAAAGGAAGGAAGGAAAAGTTTTGTGGACACCGACTAACACCTGGGAGGTCAGGTTAGTGCACTCACCGGTAAAGACGCTAGTGGCTGGCTAGCGCGGCGTCGCTGGTGCGGCACTCAGATGTTTGGATGGTGGTGTTTTTCCTTCGGGACTTTGTTCGTTGTGGTGCCTCGTAGACTGGCGGAGTCTGGAGGAGAGCGAGTCGTTTGGGTTAATTGTGCGGCGTGTGATTGTTGATGGTTGATTGTGTGGTGTGGATGGAGGTGCGCACAGCGTGTGCATGCAGGCTGCTGACCTAGCGCAGCGCTTTGTTGGAGCGTGTTTTCCTTAAAGCATCGGTAGGTACGCTCTTGTTTAAAATGAATGAAATGCAACGTGTTAATGCCGAAACCGACTCAGCAGTGAGAAGCCATGTCTCGGAGAAAAGGGCAAGGAAACCCACTGCTAAAGGAATGATGTTTGTGATTGAACGGCTCCAAAAGGAAAGAAGTAATTATTTTGCACAGGCAAGCAAAATAAAGACAAAAATCAGAACTCTCTTGGTGTCCAAGGAAAATGTCTCTGCTGTTCATCATAATCTCAAAAGTTTCAAAAAGCTCTGTCAAAGGGCCTCTGAGTTTCATGACACATTTCTCACTCAATTTTCTCTCCCAGAGGAGGAGCAGAGAAAGCAGGAAGCATGGTTTCAGGCTAAAACGTCAAACAATGATGTGTTTGTTGAAGAAATATCAATATGGCTGAAAGACAATGGAATATTTAATGATGATGATGGTGATGATGTTGATGAGAATGATGATGTTGATCAAAATGAGAAAAATGATGGTGATGTGGATGAAAATGACGATGAAAGTGATGACATTGATAAAAATGCAAATTCGGAGTGCCAAGATGAGATATATCCTGAGGATAGTGTGTCTAATGTGCCAAGTAAAAGGTCAAGCAGGAGAAGCTATTCTAGATCAGCCATGTCTAGTGCTTCATCTGCACGCTTAAAGGCAAAGGCCGAGAAAGCAGCTCTACTGGAAAAGGCTGCTGCTCTTCAAAGAAGGCATGAACTTGAGGCACAAGAGGAGAAACTCAGACAGGAAAGTGAGAAACTAAGGAAAACTAAGGAACGGCTGGACATTGATGCAGAAATAGCTGCTGCTGCTGCTGCAAGACTCTCTGTGCTGGAAGGCAGTGATGTTGGAGAAAGGTACAGTTCAAATGGAATGAATTCTTATGTGAGCAATGGACTTAAAGAGCAAAAACTGGAATTCAAACCAAATGCAAATGAATTTGTGCCAAAAGGAAAGGACCTCACTTTGTATCAAGGCTCAACAGCATTGCCCACTGTATCAAGGCAAGATGTGCGACCAAAGGTGAACATGCACATTCAACCACAGGATCAAATCCAACATGGAACCTCAACAGGAAATAATGCAGTCAGGTCACAGTTACAACCAAAGGCTGAGATATGCCATACAATTCCATTGAAACACCAATCTCAAAATGTTCTCACAGCTCCTACTGCTGTACCCCTCAGATCAGTAGCTGCACAGGAGCAACATCTGCCCAGGGTTCAAGATGGACAATCCTCACTGCAAAATACAGTTGAGCATGATGTCATTTGTGGAATTATGCAAAAGCAAAATGAAATCACTGCTATGCTTGTTCAACAGCAAATGTCAGTTACTTTGCCGCAAAGAGAAATAACAAGTTTTGATGGTGACCCGATGCAATGTATTTCATTTATTAGAACCTTTGAACATTGTGTTGAAGAGAGGACCAGCAGTTACCAAGACTGCTTGTATTTTCTGGAGCAGTACACCAGGGGACAGCCCAGAGAACTGGTGAGAAGCTGTCTTCATATGACACCACAGCAAGGATACCAAAGAGCAAAAGGTCTTTTGAAAGAACATTTTGGAAATGAACATAAGATAGCAATGGCCTACATGGACAAGGTATTTTCATGGCCTGCTGTTAAGACAGAGGATGTTCAGGCCCTGAAGGAATTTGCTCTGTTCCTCAGAGGATGTTGCAATGCGATGACAGAGATACACTACCTGGAGGAGTTGAATATCCCATCAAACATGAGGACTGTTGTTATGAAGTGGCCATACAAGCTAAGGGAAAGATGGAGGTCTACAGCCTGTGACATTCAAGAACAACGAGGTTACAGAGTCACATTCCCTGATATGGTGAACTTCCTGGAGAATCAAGTCAAGATCTTGTCTCATCCGATTTTCGGTGATATTTCAGATACACGTCTAAACACACCAATAAAGCCTGTTAATAGGAGCAAGCTGCTAACCAGGAGCAACATCAAAGGAAGCAGTTTTGCAACAACCATTGCAGCAACCACAGCAGAAACCAACTACACTACACCTCCTAAGCCCACGGTGTACAAGACACAAAGGCAGCCTCTTGAATCAAAAGAGCCATCAGAAACCTGTCGATATTGTAAAGAACCACATCTGGTATCTAAATGTTCAAAACTGAAGAAAATACCTCAAAGGGAGAAAATCGACTTCCTGAGAAGTAAAGGAATCTGCTTTGGATGTTTGAAGCTTGGCCACATGAGCAAGGAATGCAGAAGTCGTCTGTCATGTGATGAATGCAGTCTAAAGCACCCAACTATTCTGCATATTCACAGCAAAGACAAAGGCAACACACCTCAACAATCACCAGTGAGTAGTGCACTTGTCTCTCTGCAAGCAGGTGGTTGTACTGGGGCCGGAGACCAAGACTGCACTCTTTCCATCGTTCCAATACAGTTGAAGTCTGTGAAAGGAGATAAGGTGATGCAGACATATGCCTTCTTGGACCCTGGAAGTACAGCAACCTTTTGTACCATCAGTTGCATGAAGAAGTTGAATCTACAGGGCACAAAGACTCACATTATGTTACGCACCAGGGGTCAAGAAAAGGTGGTTGAAAGTCAAATTCTTGCAGGACTGGAAGTGTCAAGGCTGGACAGTAATCAGTTTGTGGAGCTTCCAGAGACATTCACACGAGAAACAATTCCTGTGTCAAAGAACAACATCCCAACTCAGCAAGATATTGACAGATGGGAATATCTGAAAGAAATTAGGATCCCAGAACTGGACGCTGATGTTGAAATCTTGATTGGAACTAACGCACCAAAACTAATGGAGCCATGGGAGATAATCAACAGCAAAGGTGATGGACCTTATGCCGTGAGGACCCTATTGGGGTGGGTCATCAATGGACCTTTAAGGGGCAACAGTGGTTGTCAGAGAAGCTGCTCAACTGTATATGCCAATAAGATATCCATCGTCAGACTGGAGGAGCTGTTGGTCTCTCAGTATAATCAGGACTTCAATGAGAAAGTAATGGAGGAAAAGCAAGAGATGTCAAAGGAGGATCTGAGATTCTTGGAGATCATTGAAAAGTCTACTTGCAAGCAGGAGGGTCATTATTGCATGGACTTACCCTTTAAAGTGGATGACATCATCATGCCAAACAACAAGTGTATAGCCGAACAACGTCTTCAAAATCTCAAGAAGAAGTTTGAAAGGAATAAGACCTATCATGAGGAGTATACAGTGTTTGTCACTGAGATGATCGACAGTGGATATGCAGAGGTAGTTCCTCAAGACCAGCTGGAGTGTAAAGATGGCAAAAAGTGGTATCTTCCTCATGGAATTTATCACCCAAAGAAGAAAACCTTGAGAGTGGTCTTTGATTGTGGAGCAGGATTTAAAGGGATATCTTTGAACTGTCAGCTTTTGCAAGGTCCTGACCTCACAAATTCTCTCTTCGGTGTCTTAACAAGGTTCAGACAGGAAAACATTGCTCTGATGACAGATGTCCAAGCTTTGTTCCATCAAGTGAAGGTGTCAGAGAAGCATGTGAATTTTCTTCGTTTCCTTTGGTGGCCAAAAGGAGACACGTCACAGAGTCCAGTGGAACACAGAATGAGAGTGCACATCTTTGGAGCGGTTTCATCACCAAGTTGTGCAAACTATGCTTTGAGGAGGACTGCAACAGACAACAAGGATGACTTCAAAGTGGAGGTAGTTGACACTGTGTACAACAACTCCTACGTGGATGATTGTTTGAAATCATTGCCCACAGAAGAGGATGCACTGCAACTGCTTGATGACCTTGTTAACATGTGTGCAAAAGGAGGATTTCAGCTGGTGAAGTGGACCAGCAACAGTCGAAAGGTGTTGGCGTGTATTGCAGAGGCAAAGCGGTCCAAAACAATCAGGCAACTGCACTTGGAACAGGACAAATTGCCGGGGGAGACAGCGTTTGGATTGAGTTGGTGTGCTGAAAGTGACACTTTCAAATTCAAGCCTGCGGTGGAAAAGCGACAACACACCAGAAGAGGTATTCTTTCGATTGTCAGTTCCATCTACGACCCATTGGGATTTTTGTCACCACTCACCTTGCTGCCAAAGATACTGTTGCAAGAAATGTGTCGGAAGAACATGTCATGGGATGATCCTGTACCACCCACATTCTTGCACAAATGGACAGAATGGCATACGGACCTGCAGAAGGTATCAGAGTTTAAGGTGAATCGCTGCATCAAACCAAAGGACTTTGGAGAACCCATACATGCGCAGTTACATCACTTTGCAGATGCTAGCAACCATGGTTATGGCACAGTATCCTACCTGAGGTTGGAGAACCAGGAC
>JBBMOC010000651.1:0-19692 GCA_037975185.1 Centropyge bicolor
TCCTGCAACAGAAAAATACTTGACTTGTAAATCTCAGGAGGGAGACCCATAAAGAAGATATTCCTCAGTGATATAATGTCCATGGACATCTGTGTTTAAAAATGTATTTCTATGAAACATTTATAAAACCTAATGAAACATTAGTGACAAAGTCTTTGTTGTTACTGTATTATGATTTTTTCTTATGCGACTTAATACTGTGAGATAATTGAGGTAAAGATGAGCCCTGTAGGATTTTGTACAGCTGCTCAACCAGCTCCACTCACTGTGACTCTCCAGCACAATAATAAACAGCAGAATCTTCAGTCTTCAGACTGTTCATCTGCAGATACACCTGCTGTCTGCTGTTGTTTCTGGAGATGGTGAACCGGCCCTGGACTGACTGAGAGTAGTACTTGCTGCTACCACCATTATTAATCCAGGCAACCCACTCCAGTCCTTTTCCAGGAGCCTGTCTGACCCAGACCATGTTGTAGCTGCTGAAGGAGAATCCAGAGGCTGTACAGGTCAATCTGTGGGATTCTCCAGGCCTTTTAATCACTGCTTCAGATTCTGTCAGAGTCTGACCATCAACACCTGTCAACACAAAACAGATTCACATGTCATGCATTATGCTGGTGGCACAGACCAAAACATGTCAAATCCAGAGCAGAGAAGATGTTGACCTGCCCAGCAGATAGTTAAAAGCAGCAGTCCTGTCCGAGAGTCCATCATGTTAAAGTGTGTGTCCACTCTTCTCTGTCATCCTCTCTGCAGTCAGATAAGTAGAGGTGGAAGACATGTGAATTTTGCATTGACTCCTCCTCACAGTGTGGAACTGGATTTGACTTGGATCTCAGTCACTGTTTGCTCAACCTGGACAATGAATGTTAACTGTATATGGCTCCTTCCTTCCTTCAGTACAATTCGTGCAACAAGTTGACAAACACATTATTTAGTCTGTTCACCTTCATTATTAAGGACAGCCTGCATCATGTGAAGACTCTGACAACACTTTATCAGTTTTCCAGTCAAACCACTGAACTAAAGACAATACATGATAGTCGAATTATGTAAGAAATGTCATCATAAAAAAAGGTTGTCATTCTGTTAACAAGTGTTCGTGAATCATAACATTTTCAGGACATTACAAGAAAGAAAAACTTCAGTAAATTTATTATTATAGATAATTGTTGAGGATATTAATTATACTTTAAAAGCATATTCAAGAAAAACATGTTTTTCAGCCAATGAAAATAAATTGTGCAGTCAGACAATCAATTTGATTTCAATTGGAATCTTGCATCATTTGAAGATTCATTTTCTGATGAAAGTTCTAAAGTTTAAAGAAGTTTCTGGGATGAGAAGTGAAACATCTCCAGCCAAGTCCAGCTGCGTTGATTCAATGATATTGTGGAAAGTAGCTCCCCTGTATATATGATGTTATTATTATGGTATGCTGTAATAAGCTCTGTTATATCTCTTTTTCTTGTTAATGTGTGTGTTTCTCTCTTTGACAGTGAGCTGCTGTTGAAGTCATTAGTGGTCTGAGGGCTCCTCCTCTGGTGGCTTCATGTTACAAGTGTTCAGGCACTGAGGGCTTTTTCTTCAGCTCCACTCATGCTTTGTCTTATTGTGGATCTCAAAGTCATTGTGTTGCTGGAAGAGTCTCAGTTGATAAGTTGACAGAAATTAGGAACTCAGAAGCTGAACAGGAACTGAATCCTGAGACAAACAAGGCAGGTAGAAGAAAAGCAGGTTGGATCAGCAACATAGAGTGAGACCAAAAGTTGAGCTGGAGAGTACGTCATGAACGACAAGAAGAATCTGGCAAGAGCTGAATGAAGTGGTGAGGCTGAAATAGAGTCCTGATTGGTAACTCAATACAGCTGGGTGCACAGGTGAGATGATGAGGTGGGAGTGGTCGGCAGGTCAGGTGAGACAAAGGCGGGGTCAGTGTAAAAGTACTTTGACATGAGTGTAGAACCACAGCAAGTAAACTGAGACATGGCAGAACTGAGACAGTTAATCATGTGAGACAGTTGACGGTCTATCAGCCCAGTGAGGATGAGAAGAAAGAGTTGTTGGCCCAAAATGCCAGAAAAGGCAGGGAACATAGAATATTGAATCTAGACAGCACATAAACACAATATACAAATGAAATTATGAAACGAAATATGTGTCATATATATAATATAAATACTATCAAAAATACTTTAAGCCTTGGCTCTATCGGCCTGAAAGATGAGCCCTGTAGAATTTTGTTCAGCTGCTCAACCAACTCCACTCACTGTGCGGCTGTCGAGCACAATAATAAACAGCAGAATCTTCAGTCTTCAGACTGTTCATCTGCAGATACACCTGCTGTCTGCTGTTGTCTCTGGAGATGGTGAACCGGCCCTGGACTGACTGAGAGTAGAACTTGTTGCTGCCACCACCATCACTGATAGCAGCAACCCACTCCAGTCCTTTTCCAGGAGCCTGTCTGACCAGTTCATAGGGTAGCTGCTGATTGATAAACCAGAGGCTGTGCAGGTCAATCTGTGGGATTCTCCAGGCCTTTTAATCACTGCTTCAGATTCTGTCAGAGTCTGACCATCAACACCTGTCAACACAAAACACATACACATGTCATGCATTATGCTGATGACACAGACCAAAACATGTCAAATCCAGAGCAGTGAAGATGTTGACCTGCCCAGCAGATAGTTAAAAGCAGCAGTCCTGTCCTATAGTCCATCATGTTAAAGTGTGTGTCCACTCTTCTCTGTCATCCTCTCTGCAGTCAGATAAGTAGAGGTGGAAGACATCTGACTTTTGCATTGACTCCTCCTCACAGAGAGGAAACAACTGGACTGCAGATATTTCATGAAACTGAACAATTAATGCCCAAAAATCAACAATCCAAGTCAAAAAGATTGATGCTTGTCCGACATGTTTTAATTGGTGAGAAAATTTTATCAGCTTTAATCTCCCAACCACATTTATTTTAATTAAATAATTTTTCATTAAAAATTTGTTAACCTTAGTTCAGACATCTGACACATTAAGGTTTTTGTTAAATTGCAATTCATATCCAAGTGCAAGTTGAATCAAAGACAACTGGACTTGTTGTAGGTTCTTGAAGACATTTCACTTCTCATAAAACTCTTTCAGTTCAGTCCAGGGTTTAAGAGTCAGTCAGTTAACATCAATGAGATAAATCAACTCATTTCATTTTACAACTCCAATCCCAACAAAAGTTGAGACACTGTAAGAAAAAATGCTTATAGAAAGATATGGTGCCTTGCCAGATGTGAAACTATGAGAGGCTCCTTATTGTGACAGAGAGAGAAACTTGACACTGACTGCCACCTAGTGTTTTTATAAGGTGATTATTTTTCACTCCCACATTGTTGTCAGCTTTAGATGCCAAATATCATGAGCATTAATGTAGCTGAAATTTGTATATATGCTATTTATTATATTCATATCCACACAATGAGAAGCAGATTGTTTTCCTGCCATTTTCTGTGTTGTGAGATAGTGAGAATCATTAAAGGGAGAGTTTTCATTTATTTATATGTTTAGTGATTATTATTCGTGATGAACAATGACAACAACAAACTCCTCCTATGAAAGAAAATGTGTGTGTGTGTGTGTGTGTGTGTGTGTGTGTGTGTGTGTAGGTGTGTGTGTTCATTTTTTGTTTTTATTTCCCGGTGGGGAATTTAACCTGACTACACACCAACCAATGGGGACATCCTGTTTTTCCTCTGTTTTAACTTTATTTAGTGTCGTCTGACAAGGTGATGAATGAATCAACAAAGAGACTTTGTGTAAGAGATGATGATTTACAATTTTCTTATTTCATGGTTTTAAGGTGACACTGCAAACTATAACAAGAGACTGATGATGATGATGATGATGGTGATGAACCACATTGTATCATTAAAGTGAGCTCATAGTTGATGACATGTATGAGTGACTGGACAAACAATAATAGCAGGAACTGTTTTTATTGGGATCATCAAAATATTTGTGATATGTGTTACATACCTAAATGCTACTGGAAAACTGTCCTTTTTTATTTCTGTAAAATCATGTGAATTTCAGGCTGATGTGTGGATTTGATTGTGAATAGGAATATTGTGTTTAAAAAATGCTGGTGTTCAATCTGTAAATCACACAATGACACAATGTCACCACACAAAGAAAAGTGAATGTTCCCAGTGATGATAAATACAGGAGGTAATTTTTGTGTGACTCTCCTATTATTGTCTCTCACTGTGTCTCTTCTGGTACAGTAATACACTGCTGTGTCCTCAGTCTTCAGACTGTTCATCTGCAGATAGACTTTACTGCTGGAGTCGTCTCTGGAGATGGTGAATCGACCCTGGACTGACTGGGAGTAATAGATAGGAGTACTGGCTGTGTGAACAAGAGCGATCCACTCCAGTCCTTTTCCAGGAGCCTGTCTGATCCAGTTCCAAACTGAGCTGTTAAAGCTAAAACATGATTGTTTGAAACTACAGAGACACAGAGAAACTTCCAGCCTTGAGAAGACAAAACGACAACAGGAAGTGATACTTCTGTCATGAAATTCAAAAACATGAGTTGTTGTAGTGCACAGGAAAATGTCTGCTGGTTTATCAAATAATGTCAATGGAAATGATCTTGTATGTCACAAATCAGAGGAAAAGTAGAAAACTTGAACAGTGTCCATTCGAAAAATAGGTTAAACCTCCACTTATCCTATAGAGAATGAGATTACACCAGTGGCGAGCGGTGACCTGTCACAGTGGTCATGCTGAAGTGTGAACTACAGCCAGCTGACAAGGCTCAGCCTGGAGGTGAACCCAGAAGCAGGACGCGTGGACAGAAGGTTCCAAAATAAAGGTTTTTATTAAAACAAAGTGCAAACTGAAAATCACTCTTCTGAGGAACAAAGTATCAAACAAACAAAGTAATAAACTTAAAGTCGCTCTAGCTGTGCTGAGGAAAAACAAGGCAAAAAGATAACAAGAAAACGTGGTAGCAAATGCTGGAATACAAGTGTAGCCCGGATAAGAGAGAAGGAGTTAAAATAGAATAGAATTTAATCAAACTGAAGATATTTTAGTTTAATAACAAAAGGGAAAATGGTGAACATATAAAAGGTAATTTCTTATTTCCTTAAATGTTTATTGTGTGTTTAAAAGTAGTAATTGGTCATTTTGAGCAATATTGATGTGTAACTTTAAAGAAAAGACACAGATTATGCCTTTATTTTAGTTCCTGTTATTTCATTGGTTGTTCGTTATGTCAGTTATGGTTATGTGTTGTGATTGGCCAGAGTGAGAGGGGAAGGCGGATGTGAAGAGAAGTGCGGAGGTGCGGAGATGATGTGCGGAGAGACAGAGAGATGAAGGTGGATGGAGAGAGGAAAACTGAGCAAAAAGTGACTTTTAGCCTGAACTGTTGTGAAAAGTGTGGGGGATAAAAGTATCCCTACCAGCTAACCTCACAGACAGGAAACCCGGTGGCGCACCCGACGGAGAGCTCAGCGAGTTTATCCACGTGGGAGGCGAGACTCGGCAACGACGCGGAGGACCGGCGAGGCGGAGCCGCCATCTTGGTTCGCGGGACTGCGGTGAGCGAGAATCCAGGGACTTGTTGGAGCTCCGGGTAGGACAACTTTTGACTCTTTCTTCATCTGGAAGCATCTAGACTTTAATCCATCACCGAAAGAAGAGGATTTAACGGCCGCACCGTACTGCTACAATCAGGCCTGCACCTTTTGTTATTTTGGTGTGTGTGAGTGTATGTGTGCGTGCGTGTGTGGGGCCCATGATAGTGTGGATAAGTGGTTTGTGATTTGCTAATTGTGAGAAGGAGGCATTTTTGTTTATTTAGGAGAGTTTATTATAGGTTTGATATATTTTTTGGTATATGTGTTTCTTGTGACGTGAGGGTGTTATTATTTGTGTTATTGGCAACAAACCATTAGTAAATGCGGTTCTCTTTAATTTTTAAAACAGTTGTCTGGGGTCATTTATTTTTAAAACTCAAGTACAATTAAGTTAAAACTTGACTAGTTTTACACTTAACATAGGTAAACCATATAGGTATATACCTGAGAACGAACCCAAAACACCCCATCATTCTCAGCCAAGGTGAGTAAAGGTAACCACTAAGTAGCATAGGGTGCTGGGGTGCTACATAAAATGGAGGCACCGCTGGGATTGTTTTAATTTCATTTTAGTTTCTGACCCCGACAACAGTAGTTAAGTCAGATTAACAGAGCAGTTAAAAGAGAATAAAATAAGGCTGTGATATTTCAGTTAATAGGTTTAGTATTTTAAGCTAAACAACATTTTTTTCAGTCATTATCTCAATATAAATAGCAGGTGATTTCCTAATCTCAGAGCAGTAGAGGCTCAGTCAAACAGTAAAGTGCAGTTGATAGATAGAAAAAAAAAACAAGACACAATGGCACAACTAAGGCACTGGTGCAAAGGAGAAGGCATTAACCCCTTGCATGCCATAATGGTCAAAGATGTCCCAGAAGACACAGAGATTGACTTCATTGAAGAAACCTTGCAGTCCATAAAAGCTTTAGGACGTGTTAAGGTCAGAGGAAGGATGTATGATCCTCAGTCTCAAAGCCTAGCTGTACTGTGCGAATGCAGAGAGAAGGTCAACACAAAAGCTATTCCACTGGATGTGTTAGCGGAGGGGAGTTATTCTCCCTGGAGGATTTTTGGACCCTCTGAAGAGGAAAATGTGTCCAATGATGAACAAGTAAGGGATGCTGCATGGGAGCAGCCACAAGTATCAGACATTGTTCCCCCCCTCCAAGCATCCACACCTGAAGCCATCATCAGAGCAGTGGGAGACATACTGCAGAGGACGTCTAAGCCCACTAGTGACAGTAATGCTTACCGGAGACTGCGAACTTTCTCTGGTGTTGTCCCCACACCTCCTGGAGAAGAGCAGCTGGATAACTGGATCGAGCAAGCTCGACTCATGATAGAGGAGTGTGATCGACCGGACAGAGAAAAAAGGATGAGAATAATGGAAAGTGTGAAGGGTCCTGCACTAGAGATCCTGCAAGCCATTCGATTCAACAACCCAGACGCAACTCCTAAAGAGTACATTGATGTGATTGAGAACACTTTTGGCACAGCTGAAACAGGCGAAGAGCTCTACTTTGCCTTCCGGATGATGTGTCAGCACCCTGGTGAGAAGCTTTCAGCATTTCTGAGAAGAATGGAGAGAGCATTGAACAAAGTGGTTCAGAAAGGAGGCTTGCCACCTGTTTCAACAGATAATGCACGCCTTGAACAACTTATTAAAGGAGCCACCAGATCAGACATGATGCTCCTAAACCTCAGGCTCAGAGAGCGCAGGGATAAGCCGCCTACATTTCTGCAGCTGTTAAATGAGATCCGCATTGAGGAGGAGTATGAAGCCTCCCGCCGCAAGTTGACCCCAACCAAATCAGTACATGTCAAGACTGTTGCGATACCAGCAGAGACAGAAATCAAAGATCTCAGAGCAGAGATACATGAACTGAAATCACAAGTCACTCAGCTCACAGCCTCGTCAACAACACCGTTTGTTCCTGCCCCTGAACCAGTTTTCACTACTGAGGCAGATGTCTCAGGGAAAGATACCGACCTCCAAGCCCTAAAGAAAGAGATGAAGAAGCTGAGGAAACAGGTCACAGTTATGTCAATTAAACCCACCTCAGTTTCCAAAGAAACACAACCTAGTCAAGGCACTCTGCCTAGCCACAGTAGACCACGAGTCTCATCAAAGAGAGACTCGCGTGACTTCTGCTACCGTTGTGGTGAAGATGGGCATTACGCTAACAAATGTAGTGCTCCTGAAAATTACCCAAAAGTGATACAAAAACTCATACGTGTCCAAAGACAGCTGAGAATAAGTCAGAGAGACCCAAATGCTATTAGTACTGCAGAGAACACTCATAACGTCAGTGTAAAGAGGAGTGCTGTGGATGTTCAAGCTAGCACTCTGCCAGAAGGACTAATAGGGCCACCCTCCACCGCCAGTGTAAAAGTGGACGGCCAAACATGCACTGCTCTCCTTGATAGTGGATCACAAGTGACAATAATTTTTGAGAGCTGGTATGTCAAGCATCTGTCTCATGTACCTATACATCCAGTCAGTAGTTTAGCCATCTGGGGCCTTAGTGAGTCAGACTGCAGCTACCCCTACAGAGGCTACATTCATATTGAGTTGGAACTCCCAGAGAACACACCAGGCAAAGGCAAGTCAGTCCCTACTCTGGCCTTGGTGTGCCCAGATCCCCGTTGTTCAGACAACATTCCTGTGCTGGTTGGAACTAATGTTCGTAAAATCAGGCCATACACCTCCAGAGAGGAGACTATTGACCCAGATAATATCCGGTCAGCAAGAGTATGCGTGCCAGAGCAGAAATCCAAACCCTTACCTGCAACAAAGCCCCCCAAAGTCACTCTTGAAGACGTCCCAGTAGCTGAAGTGAAGTGGCTTGGGCCTGGTCCCCTTGTCGTTCCGGCAGGGCGTGAGTACATAGCTACCTGTAAAGTTAAAGAGAAACACACTTTGGAAGATAGCATCCTTATCACCGAACGAGCTCCCTCACCTGCTCTTCCTTCAAGTGTGTTTGTGCAGCCAACTGTCTTATTCTCAAAAGATATGAACAAGAACCAGTTCCTGGTGCTGCTACGCAATGAGTCATTAAAGGCCACTGCCATTCCCATTGGCACAGTGATTGCACACCTGCATGTCGCTGACATGGTGACCGAAGTCCCAAGTCCAAACTCTGAGAATCCCCCCAAGGTTGATGCATCACTGTTTGATTTTGGAGACTCCCCCATGCCACATGAGTGGAAAGAACGACTGAGACAAAAACTCTCTAAGAGGTCCAATGTGTTCTCAACAGAAGAGTGGGATGTTGAATTAGCCAAAGGAGTGGAACATCACATACGGTTAAATGACAGTACCCCATTCAGAGAAAGGTCTCGTCGCGTATCGCCTGCTGACCTAGAAGACCTTCGACGCCACCTTCAGGGACTTCTGGCGGCAGGAATAATAAAGGAATCGAGAAGTCCCTATGCATCACCCATTGTCCTGGCGCGTAAAAAGAATGGACAACTACGCATGTGTGTGGACTATCGGACACTGAACCGAAGAACAATCCCTGATCAATACACAGTCCCCCGCATTGATGACGCATTGGACTGTCTGTCTGGAAGCAAGTGGTTTTCAGTGTTGGACTTGCGCAGCGGTGTCCCGATGACAGAAGAAGATAAAGAGAAAACCGCCTTCATATGTCCCCTGGGATTTTATGAGTTCGAAAGGATGCCACAGGGAATCACAGGGGCTCCGGCAACCTTTCAGAGACTTATGGAGAGGGTGGTTGGAGATATGCACATGCTTGAGGTCATAGTGTATTTGGACGATCTGATTGTGTTCGGCAAAACGTTGGAAGAGCACGAACAAAGACTCCTCAAGGTGATCGATAGACTGGAAGAGGCTGGTCTGAAGCTCTCGGTTGACAAATGTCAGTTCTGTAAGCCCCAAGTGACCTATGTGGGACACATTGTGTCAGAGAATGGAATCGCCACAGACCCTGCCAAAGTTGAAGCGGTAGCCCACTGGGAACAGCCCACTGATTTGCCCTCCTTGCAGTCCTTCTTAGGGTTCTGTGGGTACTACCGTCGCTTTATAAAAAATTATTCCATCATAGTCAGACCTCTAACAGAACTCTGTAAGGGTTATCCCCCAACTCAAAAGAAAAGAAAAACAGCCAAAGTACCCGATAAAACATACTACAAAGTGAGTGAGCCATTTGGGGACAGGTGGGATAAGTCATGCACAGAGGCTTTCAAGAAGATCATTCATTGTCTCACTGATGCACCTGTCTTAGCATTCGCTGACCCAGCAAAGCCCTATGTGTTACACATAGATGCCAGCTTTAAAGGCTTAGGGGCAGTGCTCAACCAAGAACACTCAGGAGGGTTGAGGCCAGTTGCCTTTGCCAGCAGGAAACTGAGTGCCTCAGAGAAGAACTATCCAGTGCATCAACTTGAGTTTCTGGCACTCAAATGGGCTGTGGTGGATAAATTTCATGACTATCTGTATGGAGCAAGTTTCACAGTGAGGACTGATAACAACCCCTTAACATATATCCTCACAACTGCCAAGTTAAATGCAACTGGTCATCGGTGGCTTGCCGCCCTCTCGACCTACAACTTCACGCTCCAGTATCGACCAGGAAGCAGCAACATTGATGCCGACTCACTGTCACGCAACCCCCTTCCCAACAGTGACGAGTGGCACAACATTCCACCGGAAGGTGTCAAAGCTCTCTGTAAACAGATCAGATGTAGGAAGCCAACTGGAGAGTCCTTCAACTGTGCAGAACCATTGGGGGTTTCCCCAGATGCTATCCCTGAGTGTTTTGTGTTTCCTACACGCTTGGATTATGGTTGTCTGACCCAGATCAGTCATAAAGATCTTATCAGAGCCCAAGATTCAGACCCAGTAATCTCTCCAGTGAAGAAAGCAGTCAATGACGGACACTCATTCATATCCATAGCCCTCCCAGTCCACTAAGAACTGCCTACCCCGGCCCCGGTTGCGGACAGCCAGCAGGTTTTTCACGGTGTAGACCGGACCTCCTTCGATGATCCGGGGGGGTGGAGGGGGGTCGGCAGCGGGAACCATGGGGCTCTCTTGGACAGGTTTGACTCGGCTGACGTGGAAGGTGGGGTGGACTCTGAGGGACCGGGGCAGGCGCAGGCGGACTGAAGAGGACCCGATGATCTTAGATATGGGATAGGGACCCACAAACCGAGGAGCCAGCTTACGTGACATGACGTGAAGAGGTAAGTCTTTTGTGGATAGCCAGACCTTCTGGCCCGGCTGGTAAGGGGGTCTTGCGGAGCAGGATCCTGCGGGCTGCCTCCCAGATGCGGTGGCAGCGTCTAACCATGGCGTGTGCAGATGGGACCGTAACCTCCTTCTCCAGGGCGGAGAAGACCGGCGGCTGGTACCCGAACACGCACTGGAAAGGTGACATGCCGGTGGCGGAGGTGGGCAGGGAGTTGTGTGCATATTCGACCCATACCAAATGGCTGCTCCAGGAAGCCGGATTTTGCGAGACGAGACAGCGGAGGCAGGTTTCAAGGGTCTGATTAAGGCGTTCAGACTGTCCGTTGGCCTCCGGGTGAGGCTCACCTTGGCACCGATGAGGTCGCAGAACTCTTTCCAGAACTTTGACACGAACTGGGGCCCCCGGTCTGAAACGATATCCTTAGGAAAGCCATGGACACGAAATACATGTTTCATCATGACCGTAGCCGTTTCTTTGGCTGACGGGATTTTAAGCAGTGCAATGAAATGAGTCATTTTAGAAAAGCGATCCACCACGGTGACCACCGTGGTGTTACCTTCAGAGACCGGGAGCCCTGTGACGAAGTCCATGGAGATTTCCGCCCATGGGCGAGAGGGAATCGGAAGCGGCTGCAGTAACCCCATCCGGGGCCGAGAAGAGTTCTTATTCCTGGCGCAGACCGTGCAGGCCTCCACATATTCCCGAACCTCTCGCTCCATGGACGGCCACCAGAAGCGCTGGGAAATCACAAACATGGTTCTTTTGACCCCTGGATGGCAGGTGAGCAGCGATGTGTGAGCCCAGTGGATCACCTGCGGACGTAGCTCAACAGGGACATACAAACGATTCTCTGGGCAACCACTAGGTGTCGGGGTCTCACCATTAGCTTGCTTCACCTCTGATTCTATTTGCCAGGAAACCGCTCCAACCACACGGTGCAGTGGGAGGATAGGTTCAGGTTCCTTGGCTACAGGCTCGGGATCGAAAAGACGGGACAGAGCGTCTGGTTTGGTGTTCTGGGATCCCGGCCTGTAAGAGAGCACAAAGTTGAATCGGTTAAAAAATAATGTCCATCGGGCCTGTCTGGAATTTAACCGCTTAGCGGTTCTGATGTATTCCAGATTTTTGTGGTCTGTCCAGACCACAAAGGGGTGCTGCGCTCCCTCCAGCCAGTGTCTTCATTCCTCCAGGGCGATCTTGACAGCCAGCAGCTCCCGATTCCCTACATCATAGTTGCGCTCCGCCGGAGATAGCTTTCGTGACAGGAAAGCACAGGGGTGGAGTTTGTTGTCTTTCTCTGCCCTCTGGGACAGGATGGCCCCCACGCCGTTGTTCGAGGCATCCACCTCGACCACGAACTGCCGGTGGGGGTCGGGAACAGTGAGAATGGGAGCTGAGACGAATCGGGCTTTAAGCTGCTGGAAGGCTTCTTCAGCTTCAGGAGACCACACAAACGGAACCTGCGGAGAGGTAAGAGCATGGAGGGGAGCAGCTGTTGCGCTGAAATTTCTGATGAACCGTCTGTAAAAGTTAGCAAATCCTAAGAATTGCTGAACTTTCTTACGGCTATCAGGAGTCGGCCATTCAGCCACCGCGCTTACTTTTGCCGGGTCCATCTGGATCTTTCCAGGGGCTATGATGAAGCCGAGGAAAGAAACAGTGTCGGCGTGGAACTCACTCTTCTCCGCCTTAACAAACAGCTGATTGTCCAGCAGCCGCTGGAGCACCTGACGAACGTGAGTTCTGTGGGAGTTCATGTCAGGGGAGAAGATCAGGATGTCATCTAAATACACATAGACGAATTGATTCAGGAAGTCTCTCAAAATGTCATTTACCATGGCCTGGAACACGGCCGGAGCGTTAGTGAGCCCAAAGGGCATGACTAAATATTCATAATGTTCGCTGGGCGTGTTAAACCCAGTCTTCCACTCGTCCCCCTCCCGTATACGCACCAGATGATAGGCGTTGCGTAGATCCAACTTGGTGAATACCTTAGCCTGTTGAAGTTGATCAAACGCCGACGACATGAGTGAAAGGGGGTATCGGTTCTTGACGGTGATCTCGTTGAGTGGTGAGTAATCAATGCACGGCCGGAGGGTCCCATCTTTTTTACCCACGAAAAAGAATCCCGCCCCCGCAGGAGAGGAGGACGGCCGGATGAGCCCTGCTTGGAGAGAAGACTCAATGTATTCTGTCATGGCCTCCCTCTCCGGACCGGAGAGAGAGTACAGGCGCCCCTTGGGGATGGGAGCCCCAGGCATGAGATCGATGGGGCAGTCATAG
Source organism: Centropyge bicolor (assembly GCA_037975185.1). Classification (NCBI taxonomy): domain Eukaryota; kingdom Metazoa; phylum Chordata; class Actinopteri; family Pomacanthidae; genus Centropyge; species Centropyge bicolor. The sequence goes on from JBBMOC010000651.1 coordinate 13,130, forward strand.
GAGCGGTGCGGGGGCAGCGATGTAGCCTTAGCCTTGCTGAAAACCTCCCCCAGATCGTGGTAGCAGCAAGGAACCATGGAGAGATCAGGAGCAGGAACGTCTTTCACCTGGCTGAGGGAGACAGAGTTAATGACAGAGACAGCAGGATCTCTTAAACACCCTGCCCTACATTTTTCTGACCATCCGCTGACCTCCCCTGTCGACCAGTCTATGTGGGGGTTATGTTGGATAAGCCAGGGAAGACCCAGAATGAGGGAACGCTGGGGGGCGTTAAACAAGTGGAACGAGATCAGTTCTTGGTGATTGTTTATAGACAAAGTTACGGGTTCAGTGCGATGAGTAACTTTAAAGAGCATGCTCCCATCGAGAGCACTAGCCTCGATGGGGCGAGACAATAGTTCAGACTTGAGTCTTAACTTTTGAGCCAGAGCCCAGTCCATGAGGCTCTCGTCAGCCCCAGAGTCTATGAGGACCCCCAGCGTCATGGTCGTGTTGAGGTGGGTTACCTGCACATCGGTAAGTTTGCGGGGAGAGTAATCAGGGACGGGGCTCACCAGTGCTCTCCCGTTCACCGATGAGCCTGTTCTTTTAGCCGGACAAGCAGCGAGGAGGTGTCCCTGAAGGCCACAGTAGAAGCACCGCCCCTCCTGGAGCCGGCGTTGACGCTCCTCCGCCGAGAGCCGGGCGCGGCCGATCTGCATAGGTTCCTCCTCTCTCCTGGACGGGGACCTGGCCTGAGGTACGGACGCAGAGTGGGGCAGAGAGCTCCGCCCCCGAAGTGTCGCCGTAGAGAAGCGAGTAGGGAGTCGAGTCTCGGATGACGTCATCCGGGACCGGCTTCGCTGACGCTCCTGCAGGCGATGGTCCGTCCTGATGGCCAGGGCGATGAGGGAGTCCAGGTCGGAGGGGAGGTCCAACGGAACCAGAAGATCCTGGATCTGATCAGCCAGCCCCCGGAGGAAGGTGTCGAAAAGGGCAGTGGGATTCCACCCACTGCCCGCCGCCATGGTGCGGAACCTGATGGCATAATCGTTGACAGAGTCTGAACCTTGCTGTATGGTGCTTAACTCACGTGCCTTCTCTCGTTCTGAGTGCAGTGGGTCGAAGGCTCGTTTGAGGGCTAGCTTGAAGTCCTGGATCGAGGAGCAGACTGCAGAATCCCGGGTCCATTCTGCCGTAGCCCATGCCAGGGCTCGCCCCGTGAGATGCGAGATCATGAAGGCCACCTGCGATCGCTCGGTGAGGAATGCAGAGGGTGAAAGTTCGTAGTGCATTTCACAGCTTGTGATGAAAGCTTGACAGTGGCCGGACTCACCGGAGTATTTCTCAGGTGGAGCGAGGCGGAGCGGCGTGGCATGGAAAGCCGGCTCGAGCATGGCGGCCGCCGGAGCGACCGGAGCAGGCTGGCTGGTTGAAGCTGGAGCCCCGAGTACCTGGTGGAGCTGAGCCGACAGCAGACTCATCTGGTGACTCAGGGCTGCTCTCCAGTCTTCTTGCTGTCTTTTGAGTTCGTCGAGTCCGCTGTGCAGCACCGACATGTGCTCGATCTGCTGGTTAAGCTTGGCGTCTTGGTCGCGAATGGCGGCTGACATTCGCTCGGCGTCTGCTGGGTTCATGCTGGCCAGTTTGTACTGACAAGGCTCAGCCTGGAGGTGAACCCAGAAGCAGGACGCGTGGACAGAAGGTTCCAAAATAAAGGTTTTTATTAAAACAAAGTGCAAACTGAAAATCACTCTTCTGAGGAACAAAGTATCAAACAAACAAAGTAATAAACTTAAAGTCGCTCTAGCTGTGCTGAGGAAAAACAAGGCAAAAAGATAACAAGAAAACGTGGTAGCAAATGCTGGAATACAAGACATAGGACGCATGGAAAAGGCACGGGTTGACGGACATAGCAGACACGACAAACTGGCACAGGACAGGGGAAGACGCAGACATTAAATACACAAGGTAGGGAGTCAGGTGGAAACAATCAGGGCGGGGCAGACAATCACACCGGCGGGAGACACAGAAGGAAGGGCAAGCAACCTGAAACAAGAAGGGAAACAGTTACCAAAATAAAACAGGAAGAGACAGGACAACATGAGACGAGACATAACTGCAAAAGTAACTTAACGTTTTAGCCTGGTTATGACACCAGCGCTCAATTATTGGCTATTTATTTATTAATTAAAACACGTCATATGTTTTTACGGGGCCCCGGAGGTGTCAGGTTGCAGAATATTTTATTAAGGCGAGGGCACGCCTTCTATAGTGTGGGTGCGTGTTAATAAAGCGTTCCCTCCACGCTATGTTATAGTGAGGGACCGGGATAAATAAAGCGTTCCCTCGCTATATCATAGTGACATGCCTCTGGGGCTCTGTATACCTCCGGGACTCCGTTTTCTAACTAGTACATGCGATTTTAATCTCACTCTCACACTCAGAGTTTTGAAGTGAATCCAGTTATGAGCATGCGTGTTGCCAGATAAGCTGCTTCACTGACAGCTTCTTTGCCATTCAAAATGCTCATGTACATGTAACCCTGGTTAACAAAGCCTTATTAAATAAAAGCCTGTTCATAAAAACAATCATTAAAAGAAATACATTACCAGTGATAAAACAGACAATAAATGGATTAACATGGTTAAAAGATTATTAAAATTGTCAACAGTGGTGTATTCAAATGATGTAATGTTTAATTTAGGGTTAAAAACATAACACAAACAAGTGTTAAAAATGTGTAAATTAATGATGTTACCTTTATTTTATTATGAAAATGCCTTAAAAATGTATTTAGACTCTTATTTTGAAGAGATACATTGCAGCGTAATGTCTATGTAAAGTTATTTTTGCACTCTAAACGAGATATTTTTGTTTTTCCAACCTGTTCGAGACGCAGTGACGTTTTGTACATTTCTGAACGGGACTTGGTGAGTGTAAAAATTATATTTTATTCAATGTAGTGAATATTTTGTTATCGTGTATTGTTTATTTCATTGAAGTGAAAAGCTAAGGTAGTTGATTTATGTTGTTTTATGGTGAAATGGTGAAGATAAATGCTAAATTGAGTGCTTAATTGGAGCACGGTGTAGCACGCCACCGTGATGACACGGTCGCCATCTTTTGAAGTACTAACTAAGCTGAAAAACAGACTTTTCTTGCTATTTTAAGCTACCGTATGTATTATTTTATTTGTTTACGCACGTTATTTGCTTGTGATGATAGGCTATTAAGTTTGGACCGGGAATTTCTGAGCGATTAACCGGATTGGACTCCACGTGCGAGACACAAGATGCCGAGCCTCCCGGAGACCCCTTGAACTGTGCATCTTTCAGATGAAAGCGCCCTCTGCTGGACGTTTCATCAAAAACTGGTAGGATTTATCCAAAACACTCTGCAAAGCTGCAGTGGACATCGGATTAACCACACTGGACAATCAAAAGATTGACACTTATAGAGGATACAGACACTTATTGATGATAACCAAGTTATTCAGACTTTTGCTGAATTATTTTGATTTTTGTACATTTTACTGTTGTTTTTGGTCAACCATACATGTTAATGCTTCCATGGTGTTATTTGAAATGTAAATGTTTTGTTGGTACAAACAAAATAAGAAATGGTTGAAACTTGAAAGGGAATTTAACCGAACTTGAACTAGATCTGGAAACTACTAAACTTTATTCAGAGTGAAACTGAGTTGAGTTCAAAATAGTTTGAAAGGTAAAACTTGAAATCAATACAAAACAATGACCTAGGTTGAAAATAATATTTTTTTAAGCCAAATAATAGGTTTAAACAGAAAAAGGATAGATAAACTAAATCACTTGAACACAAAAAAAGGGAAAATATTTCATTTTGTTTTTGAGAGTGATACTTGAAATTGTATGTCAACTGTATGTTATCTGTTATTTTTGTCTTTATTTAAAATAACAAGCCGGCCATTTAAACTCATTTTCTGGTCTGTGGTCATTAATACACTTTTACCTATCACTGCTCCAGTAGTCGAACCTAATATTGATCCTAGCAGAACTGTAACTATTAGAAGTGTTACATAGGAGTAAACACAGCCTCGAGTGCGGGTACTACTCAATATCGCAGTGCGCATGCGCGAAACAAGCTGCAGCTTTCCAGCTTTTCGCAAACAAAACAGGACAGATAAGGCAGGAATTTCAGACCAAAACAGTAGACCTAAGGTATTGCATTATAGAACACGCTGACAGATGAATATTTTCTATTATTTTATTGAAGGGCTTGGGCATGCACTGCATTTATAGCTTACTATGACCGCTCGCCCCTGGATTACACAAACACTGCTTTTTGTTGAGCTACTTTCCCTGATGAGTAGTTTCAATGAAGCTCTGTCATAGAATAAGCAGGATGTCTGTTTAGTAACATGATTTCATGCATTAATATCTCTGTTAATAAACACCTATAGAACCATATCAGACATTAATGGCTCTCACAAGGTGATTGCTGTAACTTCATTTTATACTTTTCTTCAACTACTTGAAGTAAGGAAGTTAGGATGTGAGATAATTGAGGGAAAGATGAGCCCTGTAGGATTTTGTGCAGCTGCTCAACCAACTCCACTCACTGTGACTCTCGAGCACAATAATAAACAGCAGAATCTTCAGTCTTCAGACTGTTCATCTGCAGATACAGCTGCTGTCTGCTGTTGTCTCTGGAGATGGTGAACCGGCCCTGGACTGACTGAGAGTAGAACTGGCTGCTGCCATCAGTATAGATAATAGCAATCCACTCCAGTCCTTTTCCAGGAGCCTGTCTGTCCAATGCATATAGTAGTCACTGAATGTGAATCCAGAGGCTGTACAGGTCAATCTGTGGGATTCTCCAGGCCTTTTAATCACTGCTTCAGATTCTGTCAGAGTCTGACAATCAACACCTGTCAACACAAAACACATACACATGTCATGCATTATGCTGGTGGCACACACCAAAACATGTCAAATCCAGAGCAGTGAAGATGTTGACCTGCCCAGCAGATAGTTAAAAGCAGCAGTCCTGTCCTATAGTCCATCATGTTAAAGTGTGTGTCCACTCTTCTCTCTCATCCTCTCTGCAGTCAGATAAGTAGAGGTGGAAGACATCTGAGTTTTGCATTGACTCCTCCTCACAGTGAGGAACTGGATTTGACTTGGATCTCAGTCACTGTTTGCTCAAACTGGACAATTAATGTTAACTGTATATGGCTCGTTCCTTCCTTCAGAACATTTTGTGCAACAAGTTGACAAACACATTATTTAGTCAGTTGACCTTCATTATTAAGGACAGTCTGCATAATGTGAAGACTCTGACAACACTTTATCAGTTTTACAATTAAACCACTAAACTGAGGATCATTGAATTACATGATAGTAGAAATAAACACCAAATATCATCATAAAAAATGCTGATAACCTCTTGATTTTCTCACAGGGTTCAAAAGCCAAAGCAATTTTTAGGTCGTTAGATGAAAGAAAACTCCAGTAAATAAAAAATGAGGCATTTATTAAACTTTCAAAGCAAAATTAGGAAATACATGTTTTTCAGCAAATGAAAATAAATTGTTCAGTCAGACAATCAGTTTGACATGAATTTCAATCTTGCCTCATTTGAAGTGTGTCGAAAAGATTCATTTTGTATTTAAAGTTGTTCTGAATATCCTCCAACAAACAACAGTGTTAAACAAACAACTGAATCATACACTCAAAATGTGGAATTGGCCAAAGCATGAGATGACAGTGTGTTTTGTTTTCCCTCATTTTAATCTCTGAACTGATGACGCTTCTGAGATGAAAAGTGTATCATCTTGAAGTATCTACAACCAAGTCCAGCTGCATTGATTCAATGATATTGTTGAAAAAAGCTCCACTGTATATTTGATGTTATTATTATTGTATGTTATAATAAGCTCTGTTATCTCTTTGACAGTGAGCTGCTGTTGAAGTCATTAGTGGTCTGAGGGCTCCTCCTCTGGTGGCTTCATGTTACAAGTGTTCAGGCACTGAGGGCTTTTTGTTCAGCTCCACTCATGCTTTGTCTTATTGTGGATCTCTGGCACAGTAATACACAGCTGTGTCTTCAGGCTGCACATTCTGTCCGTTCAGAGTCACTGTGTTGCTGGAAGAGTCTAAGTCGATACTGAACTTGTTCTTCAGTGAATCTTTGTAATATGTGCTGGATCCAGCTCTCATTCCAATCCACTCCAGTCCTTTCCCTGCAGGCTGTCTGATCCAAGCTGTGTAGTAGCTGCTAACAGAATAAGAGACCTGACAGGTGATGGTCAGACGTTGACCTGGCTGCACAGTCACAGAGGCTGGCTGTGTCAACTCTTCACACTTCACACCTGTTGAAACAAGAAGATGTTTTGGAACCAATCATCAAGTTGGACTGCAAAAGAAGAACTGCTGACTCGGACAAATTCACAGAGACTCACATCCAGCTGCCAACAGCAGCAGCAGAGCTCCACAGAACATGCTTGATGTAGAAAGTGACGTGCTGTGAACTCCACTGACGGCCTGATGGCAAGTTTTTATATCTGAGGAACAAGGAAGGTCAGTGAGTTTGCATACAATCAA
>JBBMOC010000652.1:0-15000 GCA_037975185.1 Centropyge bicolor
GGGGGGGGCGAATTTTTTTATAAGGCGTTGGTTTAAAATATACAGCATACATCATTATGCACAATTCATAGCTGTCAATCTAAGTGGCGCCACTTTGATTGACAACTAGCCACTGACGGTCTAAAGGGCGTCACCCCGGCTAATTCTAGTCACTGAGTTTGGGAAAGAGATCGTCGTGGGGTTAGCCGGCTAGCAACGATATTTAGCATTTAACCTAGCTGGTTAGCCGTAGCTAGTTTGATTATTTGGAATAAAGCGGCTTTTTTCGGCCAATAGCGTTCATTCGACCCGCCTCAGCTCCGCCCTCGCTCCACCTCTTTGTCCATATTTAGAGTAACCGGAGGTAGGCTACCAAGATGGCTACGCACTACGATTTGCTCCATTTTTGCTCTTCAGAAACCTATGGGTGATGTCACGGACACTACGTCCATATTTTATACAGTCTATGATACACATGCACACCTTATTCCAGAGTTTGTCGAGCCTGGGATCGTCGAATATGTCTCCCTCTTTGGCGTCATGGTCTTTCAGGTAGTTGCTCTCCAGTGGTCGAGTGTCTCTTTTCCCATCCATTCCGTACTTGGCCAGGATCACTGCACGACACAAGACACAGACTTCTTACTAATGCTCCGATAGAGGCTCCTGACACGAGCAACAACTGGGGCTGTCATGAGAGGAAGCTGTTTGATACGCGAGAGAATTTAAAGTGACTAAGCCACAGAGATATATTAATCATTTAAAAAAAGACTCTAAAATATTTCACATAAAAAAAAATCCCCAGAGGCTTCGCAACCCTTGACAGCACCTCCTTCATTCTGAAGTCAGCACCCGTTTTTAAAAAGCAACAGCAAAGGGAGTAACATCTCTGAATAAATGAATCAGCAGCTGAAAATAAACTAAGCAGGCCAGCGAACAAAGTTTAGAGTGTGGGAATCTGACGAGAGCTTATCAAAACAAACTAGCTTCACTTTTCTTGACACGAGGAGTTCGCAGTGGGTGAAATCTCTGCGCTTTTTGTCAAAGTGCTGCTAACCTGCAACACTTGTGAAGATGACCACTTAACCGAACACTACTCAACCCAAAGCTTGGCAGGAGGCCTGAACACGAGGGAAACAAAATAAGACATAAGATTAGAGAAAAGGTTTGAAATGCATCCAAAGACTTGTTTTCCAGGAGAGATGGTGTTTCTGTGACTCGTTTGTTAAACATTCTGAGACAATATATATTAGCAGTTTAGTCCTGTCTCAACTAGGGATGCACTGAAATGAAAATTCTTGGCCGAAAACCGAAACAAATTATTATGCCAATTATTACCATTGCATTTGTGGCTATGACTGTGTACTAACCTCACTAAAATCAAGGCATTGCAATTGCATAAATTAATATTAATGCTTCAAAGAATAAATCAATTACAAAATTATGAAAATATTTATTAACAGTGACATTAAAACTAGCTATTAGCTATCCGTGGGTCTTTCTCAGATATAATGAAATGCATCCACACCGCAGACATGTTGGCAACTATCCAGACGTGCGCGTGCCGGTAGGGTTGCCAAACATCCCGAAAAATACGGAATTGTGCTTTATTTGAAAATTAAATGTTGCGTCTTCTTTTGAAGTAATATGGGACGCGATTTGTCCCGTATTTCATAAATGTCCCGTACACATGTCTGTCACAAACACATTTCAACACTAAATGTGACAATAATGAACTAAATAAAAGACAGGAAAGATTAAGGCCAGCTAAATCTGTGTGCCGGGGACCATATGCCGGGGACCCCGAGAGGACCCGCTGCGCTCTCTGCCAATCAAAAAGCGCTGTCACGGTTGCCTAGTTACAAACACTGGCGCCGCTACACACGCATTTTAAAGATGGCTAGAGGCGGCAACCGCCCGTAGTGGGTGTGTTTTTTCTTCGTCATCACAACGTCTTGTTTCGGCCGTGTTGTTTCGGTGACAAAAGTCTTTCAGCCGAAAACCGAAAATGCACTTTTGAGCCAGTTTCGGCCGAAAATTTTCGGTGGCCGAATTTTCGGTGCATCCCTAATCTCAACATTTAAGACTGCTACACAACGATACAGCTGGACTCAGCTCTGTCGACGCTGTGCCCTCATTTTTCTGCTCTAGTAAACTGTTATTGCAGCAGCTGATTCAGCACCATGTCAACCTGTTGGTGACCCATCAGTGTCACTTATTAACTCACTGTTACTCCATTAGGAGAGTGTCTACATGCACAGAGGTAGTTTCAAATCCTCATAAACAGGATGCAGGACCTTGTAGACAATCTCTGTGGCACGGCTGGGCTCGTATACTTCATATTTTATGGGTTCAGCTGAGGCTCTGGACCAAAGTCGTCAACGAGCACAAACAGTAAAACAAGCTTACGTTATCAGATCGACAACCAGGAGGATTTATCTCCAGGCATATCACAGAGTGTCAAGGAAAAGTGCTATAAAAAGAAAAACAGCGAGAGAAATTTTTTCCAGCCCAATCACAATGACTCCAGGAAGGACATAACACTGTGAAGGTGATCTGAGGTCCTCCATGAAGATTGTATTTAACCTAGAAACGCAGCAGAGAGTGACTCTGTGACTGTGCTCTGCCTGCAGCTGGAAGGTCACTCTGCCACTGGGAAGAGGTGAGGGAGGAGAGGAGTCCAGAGCGGGTGGACTGCTGCCAGATGAAAGTGTCTATTGGCTGCTAGCAGCAGAATACTAAACAGACTGGTGTGTGTGTGTGTGTGTGTGTGTGTGTGTGTGTGTGCGTGTGGGGGTCACTGCCTGCAGGTACTGAGGCAAAGATCCCTTCACACACTCGTAGATTGGCTCCACATTTAATCAGGATTAGATTAAGCATTTGATTGTCAAAATATGCCAGTGCTGTCCTTTCAGCACCTCAGAGCAAACTGCAGGGACCGGAGCACCGTCTGAAATGTTAATACATTCACCACAGTCCAAGTAGATACTGATGCTACTGCAGACAGTTGTTGCATGCATTGCACACTTTCACGTCCACATATAAGTGACACTAATTTGAATTCAGCTGGTTTGAAACAAAAAATCAAATATTTTATCATAACATTGTTAGACAACATATACAGATATCTGAATGTGTGCTCTTAATGCTGCTTCATTTCTCATCATTATGTTTACTGAATGAGCCTCTACTGTTTTCTACAGGATCAAGAGCTGCAAAGCATCATGGGATGTTTAAATCCTTTAATGACCACAAGTTCCATAATGAAATAAATATTTCTTTTCCTATATCTCATATGCTAAATTTGCAACACTGCACATCATGGAACTTGTATGCTTTGGTATGTGGAAAAGTACAACTACAAGTACTACAGGTTTTACTTCAAATGGAGATTTTTAGAATTGACTGCTAACCTTGGTAGAGATGAGGAATTATACTGCTTCTGAGACTTGGCTGATGCAGTGAAAAGTCACACTTATTTTTCTACCAGTCAAAGTGCAGAGTTTATTATATAAACTAACATATACAGAACAATGTATTCCCTGACATTTGTATTTCAATTACGTGATCTGGATAAGCTCCAGTGTTATTCAGCCTTTTCTATGAAATACCTAATGACATTTAGTGAATAAACACTAAAAAATGTGCTTCCTCCATCATTACCTGTGTCCTCTACCTTTTTTATATTGATGAATTTCAACACACTATATTCCTTAACTAAACTAAAACTCAACCTGCTGTCTCAATTGACCTTTGAACCACAGGTTTTTAATGGCAACACTAATGAAGCACACACATTTCAAGCACAATTACCAGTCAAAATCAGAGCAGCACTGCCGAGGCTGATGACTGAATAATGAGTGCAGAGTGACTGTGGGCAGAGACCGTCTCACCGTTGAAGTTGCGTCGCAGCTGAGCCTCTTTCTCCCCATTTTCATCCAGCCCCTCCACCTTCATCTTCTTCCACTGCAGCTCATCTTTCTCCTGGATCTTCAGGTCACTGTGCAGCTCCGACTGCCGCACTGGAGACAACTGCATCTGTCCAAACCAAAACACAAGAGACGAGGTGACACCAGTTAGACAGAAGGAGGGAGGAAGTTTGAGAACAGCACATGTCAACATCACAGTCTGCAGTATGGGGTATAGGCCAGGGGCCCGTTGCACAAAAGTAGGATTAAGACATCCGGGATAAGTGACTGAGCCTAGTTCAACGAATCCAAAACAAGAGCGTCCAGGCTTAATCGGTTGCACAAAGAGCAAGCCAGGATGAGCAGACACGGATTCAACAAGCCAGGTGAAAGCAATCCTGGATAAGTGCGCGCACGCGGCTTCCTCAGATAGACCCCGTCCATCGATCACAGATTCACCGATTCACCATGGCAACGAGAGCGGCGTCCTTTTCCCGTCGGAAGCAGAAATCCTCATGGAGGCTTACGGAGCAAATAAAAAAGGCAACATCGCCAAAGTAATAAAACAAAGAGAGAAAGCGTGGCAAAGTATTTGAATACGTAAATATATTTACGTATTCAGGCGCATTCAGGCACTATAGTGCACAAATACACACACACTGCCCCGCTGAAACCATCACATTTACAAACCAAATAGTTCATTAAGATCTCCGAAAACGTAGTTGTTCTCTGATTATGAATCAGTTGAAATTGTAAGTAAAACTGACCGCAGATGTGATGAAACTTTGTCAGTGTAACTCCAGATTGTAAAACTCTGATAAATAAATGAACTCACGGATTTAATTGAATTTCCCTTTGGGATAAATAAAGTTCGTCTTATCTTATCTTATGTTTGCTCCTCATGCTCCATGCTCCTCTGCTATTTCATCAGCCTATAGGTATGCAAGTGTGTTTGTGCGTGTGTATGCTGATTGATTATATATATATATAATCAATATACACACACACACACACACACACACACACACACACACTCTGTGCTTTCTATCTTGTAGAGTCAATTTTGAAAGGAGCTGATGCTTTACCTGCTTTGATTTATCCTTATTCAATAAAGGAACATCATGCTCTATAATGTGTATTTATATTTATATGGGAGTTGTATTTTATATAGTGTATGGGAAACTGTAAATTATCTAACGATTGCAACATCATCTAAATCATCATTTAAAATAAGATAAACCTTCATTTGTCCCACAGTGGGGAAAATCACAATATACAGCAGCAAAGGGGACAGAAGCAGTTAAATAGTAAAAAAAAATAAAAACAGGCTAAAAAGACGATATTAACAAATTTACATTAGAAATTCACACAAAACTTGGATTAACCCTCCTATTATCCTTTGGGTCAATTTGACCCCAATCAATGTTTATCATTCAAAAAATAATTGTTGCCTTTTTTTGTTTGACTTCATATTTCATGACTTTTCCTAATTTGATTGGTACAATTGATTTAGCATAAAATTATCATGATGATATTTTTTTAATGTGCTGAACACATATTGCACGCATTGGTGTTCCTCTGGGGTCAATTTGACCCCAAGCTGTTTTAGCTGTGTAAAACTTGTCTGTCTGTGTGTGACCCATCTGTGACTGTTCTATCTATTCTCTCACCATAGTATGGTCCCTTTCCCCACTTCAACAGCAGGGTAGACTTAGCGCTGCTAATATTATCAAAATGGTTCAAGGCCCCAACACATATGCAGTCAGCCATGTTGAAGACATCGAGTCATCATTTGAGCACCATCGGTTGAAAATATTGTTCTTGGGATGACAAATTTAGAGGGGAAGCATTTGTATGGGGACAGTTGGAAAGACTTGGATGTATTTGACTTGGAAGCCTACATTGGCTTGCTCATGTTAGCAGGAGTTTCCAAATCTAAAGGTGAAGCAACAGCAATACAAAAACAACCAAACAGCAAATAAGTAAGTAAATATGTTTATAAGAGGAATCATTAACGATGCACCCCAAATTAGAAAAGATTTGGATGAAAGATTTTACACTAACTCTAAAACTGAAAGTTTGACCTGATGGTGGCGCTGCAGGAAAGGTCATATCATCACCCAAACCAACAGGGTTCATACTCTTGTGGTCACTAAGAAAACTTTTCAAGATGAATTAATTCCAATTTTGGCCTGTTGGGCCTGTTTGTCCCGATGGTGGCGCTAGAGAAAAGGTCAAGATTTCATTAACAAGGGGTTATTTATGTTTTCAACAAATACACAAAGTGGCTGACACAAAAAAATGGTCAATAATAATCTGCAAATCATTTTTTTGGAGGGAACTATCCATGGGGTTAAATTGTTAAAGTGTTAGTAATATTTGAGGATAATAGGAGGGTTAAATATAAGATATGAAATATTACATCCTAAATGCAAAAATATTGCACCTTGAATAGAATGAAATGAAATATAAAATACTCAATTTAAAAATCTACAATGATTGAAATTAATGATCACAAATGTTTAAATAATGACAGTGGGTGTAGTTGGATGTGATAACAATGTGTAGTGGGTAGTGGAATAACTATTAGTTTCTGTTTGTGCTGACTGCTGACTGAGATAAGGGATGAGATTAAATAGATCCTGGAACTTAGCCTGGTCTGGAGCAGGCTAACTCCACAGAATAAATCTCCATGGCAACTTATACCATAACATATCCCACTTTCCCCTATCCTGCTTTTGTGCATCCGGATCATGGATAAGTTGAGCCAGGATAACCAAGATATCCCGGCTTAATCCCTTATCCTAGTTTTGTGCAACAGGCCAGAGGTCACCATCGTCTGACTGAGTCAACAACTTCAGGAAACACCACTCTGATGAAGGCAAGATGGTGGAAAACATGTGGTGAATAAAGTGTGTGTTCTCAACGTGAGAAACTTGGTCTGACAGAGCAACTGCATCAACCTGCAAAAGGATCTGTCTGATTCATTAATCTGCTATTTCTCTTTGTAATTGGTTGTAATTTTTTTTATAACAATACTTGCAACAACAGGACAAGTGATGTAATGAGCTGAGAGTAAAATGATACTTGTTGTCTTCCCCCATACACACACACACACACACACACACACACACACCCACCCCTTCCCCAACTCAGGCCCGATTCCACATCTTAATATAAAAGTGCATCATCCTCTTCTTATCTTGTGAATTTCCCCACTGTGGGACGAATAAAGGCTTATCTTTTCTTATCTGATGAAGCTGTGTACGTTGAGACCTGGTGTAGCCAAATGAGCATCATACTACAGTGCACAGACAAAACCACAGTGTGTCCATGTTGCTACTGACAGCTACATTAACACATATGATAGTTTGTGTCATACAGCACATACGTACCCGTTTAGCCTTCTCCCACACCTGGTTGAGCTTAGCTATCCTGAACTCCACCGCCTGCTCATCACCGCCACTCCGCTTCTCCTCGTTCATTTCACGAGAGTATTTGCCCGCCATTACACTCACGCCGAAGCACAGAGCAAACACTAAACACTGAAGCTTCATTTTAAAAACAACAACAAACAACAAACGGCGGGGAAAAGTGCAGCAAAACACTAGTGAGGCAAGAATTCTGACTGCAAACGTTTCTGTTGTTGTGGCTCAATGGAGTACAAGTCATGTGCTCAAAAAGGGGGCGGGTACTTCCTGGAAAAACGCATTCTGGGATATGTAGTTCTCTTTGTTTTCAGCACAGCGCATACGACCTTTTTGTGAACTACAATTCCTGAAATGCCGCGCTGCGTGGTTGCCTGGCAACGGAGGCGGCACAAACTCTGAGCAAATAGAAAACCTCCACGCGTTTTACGTGATTGGCTGCTGCTCACGTCCTGACGTCCGCTACAAAGTGATGAAGGGATGTTTTTAATGAGATGTGCTGAGTCTGTTCAGTAGGTTTTGTAACTTCAGACACATTAAAGGAGTAATTTACGGCTCCCACAAAGGTTCATATTATGATTCTTCACAATAGATATTCTTGCAGCTGTCAACAACACAACTGACTGACTTTTCTTATTTTTGCAAAAAGAAAGAGAAACTTGTTCATCTTCACTGAGACTATGACACTGAGAAAAGTGGAATGATTTAAGCCAATTTATTTTTTTTATAATATTGATTGATTGTTCTTTTCAATTGATTTCAAAACATATATGTTATTATAAACCTGATCAAAATCAACTACTGAATTATTGGCCATTTTTGATTTATTAGTAGTTGTTTAGTTGACGTTTGTATGTAAATCCTGCACAGTATAAATTCATATGTTTTATTTATTTGTTTGATATTTCTCATACTATATATTGTTAATATATATTATTCAGTACACATGAATTTATGTTTTAGCTTTACTTATATTGTTGTTTTGTTTCTCTTTCATTGTTAAATTTACACATAAGAATAAAAAATCACTATACAGTGAGACAACTGGACAAGTGTAAACTTAAAAAAAAAAATTTTTTTTTAATGACCTCATGAATTTAGGTGGTTCAGAAATGACACTTGACACTGAAAACAAAGGTCATCCATTACAGAGCATACTAACTCTGTTCCTGTCCCATCAGACTGTATTATGTTTATGATATTGTAGATATTCATATTACTAGATATTTATGGGTTGCACCGTCCATCTAGCTGGATTCTATGTAATGTATGACAGATAAAAAAAAATTCTCCAGTAATGAACCAAAGAGTGAAACTGAGCTACAGTGAAAGGGCACACTCACTCAGATCACAACCCTTTATAGGAGAATCCAGATAATGTAATGAAATAATCCATGAAAGTACACACACACACACTCGCACACACTTTATGAAGTAGCGACTGATATTGCTCATCACATATTCATGCCAGCCAAGCTAATTGAATTTAGGAGGAGACACAATGAGAGCAGGCTTTTTATTATTGATCTGCTGAACTGCTGGCTTTGTCAAAAGCATTCATGCCAATACGCCATAATAAGTGAAGTGAATTCAGTTAAACTATATTAAATTGGGAGAGAGAGAGGGGAGACAGACAGACAGTCAGACAGATGGACATTATATTGTACTCCCCCGCCTCGACAATATTGTTTTAGAACTTTAATGTCAATAAATCTCATTCAACTGAAACTCGATTGAATTGAAGCAAGAGAGAGACAGAAAGAGGGAGGAGGAATAATGGACATAATAATGGAGTTGTTTTAAACAGAAAACAGTCACAGAACTCTCTCATTATTTCCCTAACAATAGGTATCCAATTAGAACTGTTATTGAGGACATAACCAGAAATTACATATGGCCTGAACAGCAGTAATCACTCTGAGGCAGCTGACAAGTTAATCTTCTAAAAATGAGAGGATTTGAATTTAGATGGCCTGAAAGTTGGACACACATTAAACCAAATACAGGGTGCCTTATATTCTATAAATTGTGTGCTGTTATTTTACCTTGCAATATTTCCTGTGACAGAAATAGCTGGTGACTGGATCACAGAGTGGTTGAATCTCTGCCAGCTGGTTATTGTTTGACATATTGTCTTACACACTGTATCTTCAATGCCAACAGACTGACAGATATTGCAGTGTCTGACAGTGGCGTTTGGGGACACAGTGTCTTTCCTTGGAGACAGAGAGAAGCTTGTAAACTCTTTCCTGATCAAGATCAAGTTGTTTTCCGAGCCATCCGGGCTTGTGGACAATATCTGCTTATCAACCGGCCTGTCCTTGGACGAAGGGGGACACACTGTTCACAGGGCTGAGACAGGAAGTCTGTCTGCTTCCTGCATTCGTCCTCATTCAGGGGTCGCCCATTTTAGACATTTATAATTTGTAATTTAGTGCTGCATGGGTTTATGGTGCAAGCTCTGAGGTGAGCATTCATTTAGAAAACTACTTCAGATAAAAAACAAAAAACAAAAAACAAAACAAAACACTAATTGATGCAATGTTGCCAGTACTTTATTTTTTTAATCATCTATGTGACTTAAGATAAGATAAGATAATTCTTTATTGATCCCCCATAGGGGAAATTCAGGTGTTACAGCAGCACATGCATACAATCAGATAGAAGTATAAAGTATACAAAATAAAAAACTATAAGAAACTATATTAAAAAAGTACAAGTGGAACCTAATAAAAAAAGTACAAGTGGAACCTAAAGTGAAGATAAAGTGACAACATCAAATAACATCAAATAACAAAACAGCAGCAACGAGAATATGAGGTAGATAATGCAGCATAGTTATGTCAGTAAAGCAGCCAAATGTAAATATTGCAACCTGAGAAATAAGATAACGGCCTAATGACTATCTATATATATAGTATATATTGAGTTTGTCAATGAAATTAGAGGAAACATTAAAATAAATGCAGTGATTAAGAAGCCTCAGTGTGTCCTTACTGAAAGTTAAATTAGTGCTCTGAAAATATAGTATTGAAAATTCTTCTTAGATACCTTGAATACTGTTGTACTTTCATTTACACAATCTGCATTTTTATGAATTTGGTTTAGTGTTTCTACACTGTGTGAGCAGCTGAAGTAAAACAGTACATCAGTACAAATAGTACATCTTCCACCACCAGTGAATACTAACATTATATCTAATAAAAGACTTCATTTGCAGCCGTCATTGAGGATTTTTGTTTTGATAAACGTTTTTCCTACAAGCTGTGTAATTTGAATATTATAAATCCAAGCCTGGCTTCCAGAAGAAGAAGCTGCACTTTCATCACATATCACACATATTGTTCATTTGCATATGACAAGGCAGCGCAAACTTGACTCTTTACAGTATGAAACTCTCTGATCTTTACCAGCTCCTATATCTCCCCTCTTTCACCCGCATCCTTTGTTGTGCTGCATGTCTGTTTACTGCAGCTCCACGTAACAGGTTCCCGCTTTAACGAGCAAGCGAGTCTGCCAGGGATCGGCTTTTGATAGAGCTGCGCTTAATGAAGGTGTCTGCCTATAAAGACAGCAGACTAGCTTACATTCAAAAGGTCAACAATAACCGAAGCCTCTGAGATTTGGTGGGGAGACAGGTTTCATTGTCACACCTGTCTCGGCTTGTGTCTCATGCACACGAACACCAACTCGTTTCTCAATGATAGGTTCACCTCATCATACATTTCTGAACATATTATTTACTATTTCTATGCATTAATGTGTGCCTCATTAATAAAAGTGACTTTATTATAACTCATATTTGATGTATTTATACAAACATAATGTCTTAGATCAGAAAGGGCGGGAACAGAGAGCAAGTGTCTGTGAGCTGGGTGTTGGTTTGGTTCATATTGGGTGTAATCATAGACTGTATAAAATATGGACGTAGTGTCCGTGACGTCACCCATAGGTTTCTGAAGAGCAAAAGTGAAGCAAATCGTAGTGCGTAGCCATCTTGGTAGCCTACCTCCAGTTACTCCAAATATGGACAAAGAGGTGGCACGAGGGCGGAGCTGAGGCGGGTCGAATGAACGCTATTGGCTGAAAAAAGACGCTTTATTCGAAATAATCAAACTAGCTACGGCTAACCAGCTAGGTTAAATGCTAAATATGGTTGCTAGCCGGCTAACCCCACGACGATCTCTTTCCCAAACTCAGTGACTAGAATTAGCCGGGGTGACGCCCTTTAGACCGTCAGTGGCTAGCTGTCAATCAAAGTGGCGCCACTTAGATTGACAGCTATGAATTGTGCATAATGATGTATGCTGTATATTTTAAACCAACGCCTTATAAAAAAATTCGCCCCCCCCCCCAGAGTTGTCATGGAGTAGAAAAACAGCTTATGAGACTAGAGCCATGTTTTGAACCAGGCTGCAAATATGGTTTTTTTCTATCGTAAAATCAGACATTTTAACATGGGGCTCAAATGTAATTGACTCCCTTCTGCAGCCTGCTCTAGTGGTTATTGGAGGAACTGCAGCTTTTTTGCACTTCTGCATTGGCTTCATTTTTCAGCGGCGGAGGTTGCTGCTTGGGTGTGAGCCTGCACAAATATGTGCGAGTCTCCGGAGTGGGAAGTCAAGAAGGAGAGAGAGACATTAGGCCAGTGGGAGGCAGCGGCGCAGCAAACAGTCCACAGCGCCACGAGTGTTACATAAACTATGTTTGATGATGGCATCATTTCGTCTCCCTTTGGCTTCCATTAGGTGGAAAGAGAGAAATTGACTGAGCTGGGCCATATGAGCAGTGAGACAGGGAGCAAAGGTAGAGCCGAAGAAAGCAGGGAAGTGAAAAAAGAAGGTAAGCAAGAAGGAAAAAAATGAGGTAAAAGAGAGATTGTGATAGCAGGTGTTCTATCAGTTGTGTTGTGTTGTGAGAGTCTGAATGAAATGTAGGATATATTCAATGGCTGACCATGAACAAACACAGTCATTAAGACCAAGTGATTGTAATAAACAGGCTTTGATCGTGCTTTAACTGCAGGGAGCAGCAGGAGCAGACGTGAAATTGACTCAGCTCCTCACTAAATAAAACTTTCAGCATCTCAAAATCTTCTAACAGCTATTTCACGGTACTTTCAACAGTGCTGAGAAAAGTTTCAGCTCATCTTATTTAATGGCATTTTTCACTGCATTTTGCAGGAGCTCGGGGGGGTAGAGTGAAAAATGTTAAAAATGTAATGCACATTTGATAAAAGAGAAGAAGTAAATTCGTTCCCCTGACTATTTTTAATTCTGTTTTCCTTTTTAATTGTCACGTTGCACAATCTAGATAAGACCCATCCCAACTTCTGGATTACACAGAGTTTAATGTTCTTTTCAAGTTCTGTAAAAAATAAATATATAGAGTTTTCTGGCTTGTTTTGGGTTCAGACTGCACATTCTGGCAGAGTGAGATGGAGGAGTGTATAGGAGGAGATAGACAATGTATACAAAATATACAGAAGTTAACTGCAGTAATGTTTACTCAGACCATTAAAATGAAAAATACTTCACTAAAAGTAAAAGTCTTGCTGATGTTTTCAGTATTAATCTACAAGGTAAAATAACTAAAATAGAGAAATCCACTGATTGAGAAGGTGTCCCCAAACCTTTCACTGGTACTGTATATTGGTTCATTTCCGAGGCAGGAAAGAAGAAAAAGTTCTGATACACAATCTCAGTTTTTTATCTTTTCTCCAAGCTCTGTTTGTTCACGAAGTATTGGATGTTTGTTTTGTCATTTGATTATTTGAAGAAAACCATCTGAGACGTTTAAAGAGGAAATGTCTCTTTGGCCAACTCAGAGATATCAGAGACCTGACAAGAGAACCCAAATACGATTACGACTGTTTTTTGTTTGTTTTACTGGTTTAATCTTTGCTGACAAAACATTTTTTATGGCTTGGGGCTGTTGACAAAGAAAGGTACAGCGAACATTACTCAGAACAGAGCTGAGCGGAAGCTGCAGGTGAGCGGCAGGGGGGGGGGGGGTCATCTCAGCCAATGGGAGAGATGGAGGGTTTTTTTCGTGAAAAAAAAATCTACTCAAGTAAATTTGATCAATAGAGGTGAATTTTTAGGGGTTTTACCAAGCGGCAACCTCCGGCGCTGAAAAATGAAGCCAATGCAGAAGTGCAAAAAAGCTGCAGTTCCTCGAATAACCACTAGAGCAGGCCGCAGAAGGGAGTCAATTACATTTGAGCCCCATGTTAAAATGTCCGATTTTACCACAGAAAAAAACATATTTACAGCCTGGTTCAAAACATGGCTCTAGTCTCATAAGCTGTTTTTCTACTCCATGACAACTCTGGGGGGGGGGCGAAATTTTTTTATAAGGCGTTGGTTTAAAATATACAGCATACATCACTATGCACAATTCATAGCTGTCAATCTAAGTGGTGCCACTTTGATTGACAACTAGCCACTGACGGTCTAAAGGGCGTCACCCCGGCTAATTCTAGTCACTGAGTTTGGGAAAGAGATCGTCGTGGGGTTAGCCAGCTAGCAACGATATTTAGCATTTAACCTAGCTGGTTAGCCGTAGCTAGTTTGATTATTTCGAATAAAGCGGCTTTTTTCAGCCAATAGCGTTCATTCGACCCGCCTCAGCTCCGCCCTTGCTCCACCTCTTTGTCCATATTTGTAGTAACCGGAGGTAGGCTACCAAGATGGCTACGCACTACGATTTGCTTCATTTTTGCTCTTCAGAAACCGTGACGTCACGGACACTACGTCCATATTTTATACAGTCTGTGGGTTTTACTCAACGCCATGAGAGAAACTATGTAAGTACTTAAGTTACTTTCCACCACTGAATGAATGTCATTTATAGGAGACACAAATGACAAACCTATATTTACCTTATTGAGTCAAATGAGCATCACATGGACTTTGTGTTGTTAGATTATACAACGCTGTGGATGCAGATTTGCTGTATCATTCTAAAGTCTGTGTCTGTCTCTTTCATCTGTCTCTCTGTGAGCACCGGCCCAGCCTGAGCCTTTGAAAAAGATGAAGAAGACATCCCAGAAGTCTCACTAAAAAAAAGAGAGAAAAAGCTCATCTTGGTTGACATTTGCCGCAGCTAGTGAGCCGCGCTATAAATCACCAAGTCCAAATGAAGCAGACGTCCAGGTTCCGGCCCGGGCTCACCCTCTCTGAGCAGGGATTGTGTTGGACATGTTGTTAGAGCGAGTGCTCATCAGCGCGGCTCAGCGGGGGTCACAGCTCCCCCTGGGAGGAACCATAATATGCCCATAGTGACTCTGTGCAGCTATAACAGCTTGGACCACAATATTTGTGCATTTTATACTTTTGCTTTTCACATATTTGTTCCTGTTTCATCCATCATCTCCTGCTTCTCTTACTGACCCTTTTACCCTGAATACATCAAATTGTTTTTTGTTAGCGATGCAGTTGTTGTCCAGGTTTTTCTCTCTATAGATGCATATAATGCATGAGGAAGATCCTATGACTGAAATGCTAATTTTGGAGCATAGTTTAAAAATAAAAGATTTGTTTTTGTACCTGCAGCGAGGACTTTTTCCTGATGTCCACACTGTGCGAGTTTGCCTGTCCTCATTTTGAGCATTACACAAAATGACGAGCATTTTTTTTTCAGGCTGTCAACGACGGGGACTTTGAACTTATGACATCTTTGATGCA
>JBBMOC010000652.1:17500-24456 GCA_037975185.1 Centropyge bicolor
GTGCGTGTGTGTGCATGTGTGTGCGTGTGTGTGTGTGCGTGCGTGTGTGTGTGTGTGTGTGTGTGTGTGTGTGAGAGAGAGAGAGGGAGCGTGGTGTTGGTGTTGGTTGGTGGTAGATTCAATATTCATTAAATGTTCTCAGTCTGCTGACCTTTTCCTCCCTCCCTCCCTGAGTCCACGCTTTATTTGATTCAATAAGAGACGTTAATTTTCAAAGCAAACCCTCACTTACAGATTTAGTCCCCGGGGGTGGTGCTTTGTGTACAGAGAGGAGAGGAAAGACGAGGAACAATTCGGATCAGCTGGGAGGAGCCGGATGATGGAGGAAAGAAAAGGCTGCAGCTCGACCGTCTCAAACCTTCATTCTGAGAGTGAGAGAAGTCCAATTACTATTAATCTGTGCTGTGACGTGATGCTCGACTTTTTGCAGGTACACTGATTTATTTCCTCATCTCCACTGAAGAAGCTATTTATGGTGGAGCTGGAGAGTAGGAAAAGTTTCAGGAAGCTCCTTATATAACATGAATATAGAGGAGGTTGATGATACAGTCTGACTGAGGGCGCAGGGTGCAGTCATTAAAACTCACCTGTCGGCTTCACCTGGGACGGAAAAATAAAACGGCAACAACAGCTGTCAGCGGCGTCTGCTGGCAGGAAGCATTTCTACACTTTGTTGACAGGTTCATGACAACGTAGATACGTTTCATATATCAAAATGAGATTCAGTCGCACATCACGAAATCTGATTTCGAACGCATCCGACTGAAAATGGTAGGCTGTAATTTGACTGAGGCTTTTGAATGTTATCGCAGCAGGAGACCTTTATGGATTAACTGGTGTTCAGTTGATTTTGGTCCACGATTGTTTGGTTTGGTTTCTGGATAGGGCTGCACAATTAATCGAATTTTAATCACGATCACGATTTTGGCTGCCACGATTAAATTAAGATGATCGTCGGCGATTTTAACATTTAAAAAGCGAGCTCTGTTGCATGTGGTCAAATCAAGCACTTTCTCAACCCAATAGTCAGCCAACCACCAGGGGGCGACCCATAGGTTAGGGCCTCATCATTACGCTGCCTAAACAGCAAGCGAGCGAACCCTGCAGCAGCGGCAGCTTCAAATGATTAAACTGTGAGAGAGTGCAATGTCGGGAGCAGCAGGCAGTGACAGTGAGGAGCCGCTAGTGCCTCGTAAAGGAGCAACATCTACTGTTGACCCTTTTCCACTGCGCTGGTGCTAGTGCTAGTTCGGAGCCAGTGTCTGACTTAGCACCAGTTCTTCGTGTTTCCACCGGCTCCAGGTGCTAAAAACCGGTGCTTAGCAGGCACCAACTCTTCGCTGGTCCAGAGCTAAGCACAGACCACGTCAGGGGCTGGGGGCGGGGTTATCGTTAGTGCCGGGAGCCAGTTTCCAAATCGCAATTGCGGCCGGCTTTCGGGCTGGGACACACAAGCGGTAATTTGTGTTCGTCTTCGCCAGGACGTCCCTGGTCTGATCGCAGATATATTGAACTGACTCCACTAAATCCCTGTCTGTGTCCAGCGCCAACCCAGACAACCATAACAGCAACTCTGCACCGGGCGACACCGTATCCACCCACCTCTCAAAGACACGCTGAAATAACGGATGCAATAAGGCCGGTTTCCTGTTTGTTTGCACTTTATAATTGCATTTTGCAAAAGCATATTTATTTTTTTCCCTTTGTCTTTGGGTGAATTTTAAGTTTATTGTTTGATTTATGATTATTTTAAGTTTCAATTTGAAGACTTGTTTGTTTTTAAAAAAGTGCAATAAAAAGGTACGTTTTACAGAACATAATGAATAATCGTGATTATAAATCGTGATTACAATATTGATAAAAATAATCGTGATTACAATATTGATAAAAATAATCGTGATTATCATTTTGGCCATAATCGTGCAGCCCTAGTTCTGGAAGAGAAAATTAGGCTGTGGTTTTTGCTGCAGATATGCTCACTGACCAGAGGCAAGTCTCTCGACTGCCGTGGGCAGGAGGTTGAATTCAGAGCTGACACAACAGAGGAAGCAGGAAGAGACAAACACAACCTGACTGTTTCTCCAAAAGAGCATCTTCGTCCACAAAAACCTGTTTCTCAAAGGCCAGCTGAGGCCCGGGGGCTGACTCCACGGACCCCAGAGCGAAGATCTGCTTTCTCTTGTGACCTTGCTGACCCTGCTGGCTCAGAACCTGCACGATCAGAGGCAGGCAGTCGCCATTCATTTCTGCCTGCTGCAGACATATGGAGAGGAATGCAGACTCAAAAAGACGCCACAGTGCAGAGTTGGTGTTTACTATTTGCTTTTCCATGCAGACATACATTAGGTCACTTTCATGAATCCAATGCATGATTTGGTGACACCCATGGTTAATGTATTACAGTTTTTCTCAGTCACTTTGGTGCATTTCTCTGATCAGAATTAAAGTTCTCTTAACTGTTAGTTCAACCTCCACAACATTTAGTCATTTGTGCACATCATAGTGGCAGTTTCTCATTCTTTCCTTTGGACATGCATCAGTTGCTTTCATACAATTCTCTGCTGTTTTTTAACATTATCATTTGCTTATGTCATGTCAGTCAAAATGAACTATACTTATTAATGCTGAATAGTCATTCCCTATAAAACTAATAGTCCTCATTTCATTGCTTGTGTCATTACATACAAAAATGTTGAACTAGTTGTCAAAATCTGTCAAGCAAATTTGACACATTTCTTTATCATTTTATTCCTGAGGCGGGTTTCAATCTGACAAAAGGTAGACAGTGTGGAAGGGATTGCATTGGACAGAGAGCAACCACAGATGTCCCAGGCCGACGAGGAGGGAATGTTACACTGTGTGCAGCCATCTCAGAAAATGGCCTCCTCACTCATCTCCCCCGTCTGGGTCCATACAACACACAACATCTGCTGACTGTTTTAGACACTCTTTACAGGGACATAATCCCTGAGAATGACAGGGGTCTAACTGGAGACCATCTGAACAAGTATGTTGTTGTTTGGGGTAATGTGTGTTTTCACCACTCAGACCTGCTCAGACAGTGGTTTGCAGCATGTGCTTGAATGATTTGCAGTACTGTGTATGTTGTATGTTCAGTTCCAATATGTGCTGCAGTATTGTTTACAGTTGTGCGCAGCTCTACCCAAAGGGTGTTTCTCGTGTTTGTTGTAAATACATGTGTATTTTTCTTTTGCACAATGCTTTGAACACATTAGAATTGAAAAGAGCTCACGCAGTAAAAATGTGAAACATACGTATTCAGTGTGTTGTTCTCAGTGACCTCACTAAATACAGTAATGTGTAACTTTACTGTAGTTTTCAAATGGCTGTGCAAACAGTGTATAGTGCTGTCTTGAGCATTTTCAGGTGGCGTCACCAAGATCTGACTTTTTGCATTTGAAAACACTTCCAGAGTAAACTGTCATAATGAAAACATGACTAAGCCATTTGACTGTCTTGTTCATGAACAATGGTGTCAGGACTTTTCATTTTGTTGACACTGACACTTTGATTGACATGAATACTTGCTTTTGAGGAATGAACAATCCATTTTGAGCAAGTGAGACACTTTTGCAGGTTATCAACTAGGTTTTGCAGTTTGTACTAATTGTTTTGAGAAATGCACTAAAGCCACTGAGAAAAACTGTAATATTTGCTTTTCCATGCAGACATACATTAGGTCACTTTCATGAATCCAATGCATGATTTGGTGACACCCATGGTTCATGTATGAAAAGCATGTGTGGTTTAACAGCACCGGTCTCAGGCTCCTGCAAACCCTCTGTGAGCAGCTCCATGTCAGAAGCAGCCATGAATACATTCTGTCTGCTGTGAGTGCTTCATATTAAAAGCCGTCCCATTAGCGGTTGAATTTCTGCGGCAGCGGCAGCAGGAAATGTTCAGTTTCCATTAGCAGTAACTAACATTAGCAGGAAACATATGTCTGAGCTGCAGCTGGAGGAGAGTGAGCAGTAAACACTGAGGCTGATATCAGTGGGATTAAACAGGAATACATGCAAAGTTTCCTGCCTATCCTCTTCATGTGTGTGAGGCTCTTTGAATCTGGCACAGGAATGGCAGACTCCACCTCAACATTGATCACTGAAGAGAGGTAATTTCAGAAGAAGCATTGATGAAATAATTATAGAGAAGTGATTTCACAAAGTAAAGACATTGATATAAAAATGCTGATCAGTCAAAAATGGGGTTTCAAAATAAAATGATGATTCAGTGGCAAGTGCTGACAAAGATCTACAAAATGGATCCTGTTGTGAAACTGTTTTCTCAACTACCTCTTTATAGCTTATAGATTTTATTTTTAAGAAAGTGTAAGAGATGTGTTCAAGTTTACTGCAGTTCAAAGATGAGACGGAGCGGCTTCATTGGTGTCTGGTCTGATCTCCTCTCACCTCTTCATCTCAATCAGCCAGTCACTGCGTGTCTTCTGACCTCATGTTGCACCTCTTTCCTCTGTCTGTCTCTCTCATCTCGTGGGTGCCCACAGTCACCGTGGCTCCACCTTCCAGACGGCCTCCTGCTGAGCACTCTGCCAGAATCTGCACCGTGGATTCAGGCTCTGCAGCTTCCTTCATGAATCATTTCCATCTTATATTTGTGTCTCGAGGTCTCTGAGTTGAAATCAGACAGACAGAGAGACAGAGTACTTTATTAACCCCTTTGGGAGGTTCCCTCCGGGAAATTGACATCTCCATCGTTTCTCCTATATTGCACTGCTTAGAATACAAAATATAAAGTAGAATATAAAAAGTAGAAAAAATAAAAAATCTAAGAATAGACACAATAAATTAGGCAGTAGAGATAACAGAAGTTTGAATGTGTATACCTGAGTGTGTACAAGGTACAATAGCAGCAGTGGTAATGCTAATACTGTAGTGCATTATGGTAAATATAATCTAGTAATATGGTACTACAGTACTATGATAATAATACAATATAGCATATAGTAGTAGTATAATATAATATAGCATATACATTGTATGACATACATGTACATGTATAATATAATGATATAGTAATGTACTGTTATATATACTACACTCAACTACATATAATTATAATAGTAGTAATAATATACTACTACTAATAATAATATTAATACGTGGTATAATAATAATATATTATACTGCCCTGTACTATATAGCATCAATATCAACAACAGCATTGACAGAAATACTACTAGTAGTACAGTAATAGTAGCAATAGTGATAATAATAACAAAATAGTAATATATAATATACAAGTATATAACCTACATGTATAACAGTATGGAAGTGTAATATATGCTACACACACTCCTATATATACATAATAATAATAATATCAGTAATGTGCTGATAATAATATATAAGGGTAATATGTGGTATAATATAGTATTATATACTATACTGTGCTATATGACAACCGCAGTGACAGAATTATATATCGAATATGTATTGCACGATTTGGTGTGTTGCACACACATTATCAGTATCACGCCTTCCCTTCACTTCACCAAACACCTTAGCAAATACCAAAATATCTTGATGATATAAAGAATTAAATTAGACGGGTATAATTATATTTTGTGCTTTGGGTGTTACATCTTTTTAACTTGGTTAAGGTTTCTCTGCTCACACTGCCTCAGGCATGAACTTCCTCTTTCATTAAAGATGTAACTGTTGCAAATGTTCACTATTAGATTCAGGGATAATCACATTTTGCCAGATTAAACTCTTGAGGATCGGTGTGGCAGCACGAGGTAATAAAAAGGTTGATTTTTTGCAACAACATTTTCAATTACAAACAGGCCTCCTGAGATTTACCTGGACTTTTTTTGCATGTTTGAATAATTCATAATAACTTGTACCCTGAAGGTAACATGTCGCGTAATTGCCCCCGCTAAATCTCCTGCTTCAGAATCGTAGTTGGTTAAACGTTTAGTTACATAAACTGCTTAAAGAGAGCTGCTGGAAATGTACATAAATTAGAGAAAAAGGCCAAGCCAAGTGTGAATATAACAATAATGAATGAATAATTGAACGAGCTCTTCTTAAAGCAGCTTCCACCTGTGAGAGGTTTTCTAATGACACATTCAGCAAACAGGAGCCTGAATATAAAAATATCCATTTAATGTGAAAAGCTGTGACCTGCACATATCAAACCTTTCACTTTCTTCTGACATGATAAACCAGGGATCTCATGTGCAGAGGCACACGGCTCTATTTACCATGTATGTGAATGTATACCATGCACCTGCTGTTGGATTTCAAGAAGAAGAGAGTGAACCCCCCCTGGGTGCTGAGGAACCACCAGGTGCCAGATAAGCAAAGCATTGAAGCTGTGAAGTGTTTCTCTGGGGAGAAGACGGCGGGATCCAAGGTGGGCTTGGCATTAGGGAAAAAAAAAGAAAAGGATAAGCTTATACTATCACACAAAACATAGCGTGTGTGCCATAGAGCTACAGAAGATGAAAGTTGCAGGTGTTGAATGGGGACAGTGTTTGTGGGTAGAAGAAGAGAGGGAGGAGATTATACAGAGACCGCTCTCTTTTCTTTCTCTACACTATAATCACAAATATCTACTGAGTTATAATCTCATCATAAATGAGATAAATGTCTGTGGATAACACAAGGAGGGGGGGTACAAAGGCAAAATTCAAAGAGATGGAATGAGCAAGAACAAGAGAGAGAGAGAGAGAGAGAGACAGAGAGAGAGAGAGACAGAGAGAGAGAGAGACAGAGAGAGAGAGACAGAGCGAGAGAGAGAGAGAGAGAGAGACAGAGAGAGAGACAGAGACAGAGAGAGAGAGAGACAGAGAGAGAGAGACAGAGCGAGAGAGAGAGAGAGAGACAGAGAGAGAGAGAGAGACAGAGCGAGAGAGAGAGAGAGAGAGAGAGAGACAGAGACAGAGAGAGAGACAGAGACAGAGAGACAGA
>JBBMOC010000653.1:0-24337 GCA_037975185.1 Centropyge bicolor
CTATCTATCTATCTATCTATCTATCTATCTATCTATCTATGTGCATATCATGTGCAATATCACAAGTCTGCATCTCATCTTGTATATATCTTGTATATTTAAAGCCTCCCTGCAACTTCTTAAACTGTCTTTTTTACTTATACTATTTTTGTATAATTTTTAACTTAGCTATTGCACTGAAAGGAGAAGCTCTCCAATCTCGTTGTACATCCTGTATAATGACAATAAAGGCCATTCTGATTCTTCTGATTCTACTTCTAAATATCAGGTGCAATATTATGTTCATTATCATGTGCATTACCTTCAGTATCATATGCAATATTTGCTGTTACATTTAAACACCATGAGCAATATAACTCTCCTTATCATGTACAATTATATTTAACATTTTCTTTTACATTCATTATCTGCTACAATATAACTTTACTATTAACTTCTTAACTGCCAACAGTACTTTCTACTTTCTACTGTGCTTACACTACTCTACCTACTTTTATTGTTACTCTATTACTGTTTCTGTGCAATTCCTCCTTAGACACTTGCATTGTCTATTTTACTTATTTTGATGCTGTATTTTTGTATTTTTGCTACTGTAATTCATGGAGTAATGTGGCACAAGAATTTCCTTCAGGATTGATAAAGTTCTGTCTTATCGTAAGAAAATACAAACACTGATGACGCCCAGCTGTTGCACTCAGTTGTTATGTTGGGCCTCGATGACAGAAGAGTGAGGGAGGCTTGGTTTGTAGATGTTTTGGGGTTTTTTTTTTTCTCTCCTCTGTTTTACGACCTCTGCCGCTCTCTGGCCTGCTTCCCTTTGCTCACAGCAGGCGGCTGGGTCTGTGGGAGGAATCAAAGCCTCTGCTCGCCTCATTATATAAGAGCTCTGCCGATTGTTGTTAACGTCTCCGAACCGGGTTTAACTTCCACAAGATGTCAGTGTGCTGACAGACACTTTTCTTCTTCCCCATCATTAGTAGTAGTAGCGTTATTTTTAGCAGCATTAGCAGAAGTTATAGCAGGAGTAGTAATGACAGCTGTGATGTTGTCACTGTTACCCCTCTGTGTAAATTTGATCAACCAGAACTTTGATGAAAAATATGATGAAACACATTAAAAAAGATCTGACTGTTTATGGGTGAAATGAGTTGTTGATTTATTTTAATCAGGAGAGACTGAATCGAAACAAAGACTTAAGCAATGATGAAAACAATTAACTCAACATGTGCTCATAATGAAAGGAAATTCAAATGTATGAACACCACTGTGACATCATCTGGAGGGGGTAGGATGCTGAAGACCTGGACTGACTCGATGTGGAGCAGGACTTTGGAAGGACCCCCTGCTGCTGAATGAGGAGGGTCACCCACATGTGACTGAAATGACAGCAGCAGAGAAAAGAATGATTTTAAACTTCGAGAGCAACAAGGTGATTGGCTCACGGGGGCCGTCACAAATATGATTTGTTAAAACACTCAAGGTCAGCTGATGGAGTAGAAACAGACAACAAGATGGAGACAGAATTGAACTTCCGTTAAGCTTCATGTCTGTGCTTGTAATTCTAGCTATAAAGGACAGATTTAACCACAGTCTGATGTTTCCTGGCACAAACAATGAAAACAGACAGACTTCAAAAAACGCTGACGTGGCATTATCGAGGGTCGTGGATGCAACATTGACGTCACTGTCAGTCACCTTCTCTGTTGCTGTCTGTAGAATGGAGTTCATTAACGGCTTCATCTAGTATACATTCTCATTGAAAAGCTAAAAAGCCACAGCCGCTCACAGTAACGCTACTTGTGAGAGAGGCAGTATTAATAGTCGTGGTAGTAACAGTCACGATGGCACGACGGAGTGAAGTCTCAGGGTGACATGTCAGCAACACGAGCCGGCCTCCCTGCACCTGTGTGCTCGTGGCAGAGTTAGCCAGCGCTTGAGCCGTCGAGATTTACAGCGGGAGTGTGTAGAAATAAGTCACACACACACACACACACACACACACACACACACGCACACACATAACTGTTGAGCATGATATGTGATATAAAGCTGTTTCACATCAGAGGCTTGTGAATGTGCTCTTTATTTAAAAGTGATGACATAATACAATCAGTGTAAAAAAAAAAAAGGCCTTAAGCTGCTGTTGTTGTCGAACATCAAAACAAATGACAAAGTGGACTCATTTCCAGGCCTGTGTAATAATTAACAGACAATTAGTGCAGCAAGAAAACAACAGCTGCTGCTCTTATGTTTATCTCGAGGAGAATAGAGCAAATATGTATAAATCTGTGAGTCAGAAAAATGTGTGTGTGTGTGTGTGTGTGTTTATGCGTTGCCAGTGTAATCCCAATAAACCACCACGCTCCTGCCGGCAGGACACATCAGTTGACCCCTCTCAGACGACCCAGCCGACCCCGACACTTTCAGCCTCTCCACACATGCTGTAGCACCGAGCACCTTGAGACCTCTTCCCCTCGCATGACTTCCCAAAATGCAGAGACAAGACCCGTTGACCCCGACAGCTTCAAACTGCCGAATCATGTCACTTGAACCTCCTCGCACTTGCAGGATTAGTCATTTAGAGGTATTTATAAAATTTGCATGACCTCATTCAACTAGTTATAGCAAAATATGTTCATCTTACCATGTCATTTATTTTTGCTTTGAACCTTAAAATGATATTGTTATGAGTGCATTTTCATGTAAATAAAAACATGTCTGGAATTTAAATTCTACACAACCCTCGAATGCTTTTCTATTTGTTATTCCTAACCTTCTCTATGTGGCACTTTCCTGAAAAAAAAAGCATGTGCATCCAGTTTATCTGCAAGAACAATAGGGTTAATATGAGCAGTGATTACAACCATATCTTAACAGACAGAACAGCGCCACCTACAGAACTTCAAACCTCAGTGCTTTGAGGAAAAAATTTCAAAATAAAAGACGTCATTAAATCAGGCAAATCAATCAATAACTGAATAACATCAACTTTTATGAGACAGTTGAATTATGTAATTATGCTGCTCCATAAAAGAAGTATAATAAATAGGAAAGACAGTAGATTGCAACACCAGAATCAAGTTATGGTCTTGATTTAAGCATTGTTTTTCTTAGTGATCAAAGCATATCCCTGCCACACAGCAGCTCTGTGAGGAGCTCCAGTCGCCCGTTACACTGTGCACGATTATGCAACGTGTCCCTTTAACGGGCAGACATGTTGGACAGCAGCGGGTCAGCAGATGTCCCATCTGAAGTCGCTCAGTGAAAGCTGACACACGTGCTCACTACATGCACATAACATGCTCCATTCACCCACAGGCATTCATACTGGGACTGGTTACGTCTGCCATATCCTGCTACTGATAACAATGTGACAGCTGCTTCCAGGGAGAGTTGGACAATGTAGAAAGGATAGTGACCGTGACCTCAAACCTCGAACCCATTTTAAAAATGTTGTGACAATAGACATTTTGACAAACAGCCATCAGCACATTGAATAAAGCACTGAGGTTGCTCACTGGGAGGCTGTGCCTGGTGTAGCTCCTATTTTATAATTAGGGTTGAATCAACGGCAACATGACTTACTTGTAGATACCTGAAGCTTTTTCATTTCACTGTTGCTGTTGATCTGGATGCTTGTTTCAGACCTGATGAAAGATGTGAGTGAATTTTAATGTCAACCTTTAACAGTTTTTGCATTGGTGGCTGATCCTCCTTCCTGTCTGCATACACACTAATATATATATATATATGTGTGTGTGTGTTTGTATATATATATTTATGTATATACATATGTGTATTTATACTGGTTGTATATTTTTATACTTCATATTTTATATTTCATATCCATACTCGAAATTGTAAATAAGTCATGTAAACTTGTATTTACCTCCTTTTTAGACTGTTATTTGTTCTTCTTAATATTTTTACTGCTGCTATCCCCTGTGCTGCTGTGACATGTAAATTTACCCACTGTGGGACGAATAAAGGCTTATCTTATTTTATCTTATCTTATCTTATCTTATCTTATCTTATCTTATCTTATCTTACCTTAATAGAAATCCCAAACATCATAATTCCCTAATTTCCTAAAACCTGGACTGGAATTCAGGATCAGGCTGTTTGATTTATATGGTGTTGTTTGTCACGTTTGAGTTTTGAGTTTATCCCAGATGTTTTAATTTATTGATAAATTATGTTGCTTTTTTTTTTTTCAGTGTGAGTGTGTATCTTTACATCCTTTGCGACTTTTATAACACCTTGTCACATGTGGGATTATCACGGCGCCAACAGCTGCCGGTGTGACCGGCGACAGGTGCTGCAAGGTAAACCAGAGCTCCACCACCAAGACAAACATCAGAGAGAGACCCACGTTCAGACAAATATCTCTCTGACACTTACACATCTATCCACTATATATAGTGTAGGTGTGGTTACTATAGCGAAGAGGTTGGGTCAGTCTGTAAAGCTATTTGAAGAATATTGTGCCTGACAGACAAAGAAAACAGAAGAAGCCGACAGATGTTTCACAGTGCAAACAGAGCAGTGGGCAGAAAGGCAGAGACCGACTCAAGAGCTGCCGTGATAGCGTGGTTGGCAACAGGCGACAGGCCCGTTTATTTATAGCAACATTACAAATTTTCCTGATAGTTTCCACCACGCAGGCCAGAGACCCTGAAAACACACAGCTATCTGTCAGCCACTTATCATGACACAGGTATCAAAGCTGCTCCGTCGGCTGCAGCCTATAAAACACTGTAAGGACCAAAAGTGTCACCGTCCCGAATCACACCTCATTATTTTCTTTCTCCTGGTGGATGGACCCAGCAGTGGGGTCCGGGGGGGCGTGCACGAGTTCACACACAGACACCCTCGTTTTCCAGTCTACATGCAAAGACAACAAGCTTTGGATTATGGAATTAAATTTAGGCCGAGATGCCAACATCCAAACTTCATACTCTGCAGTTTTAAAGACAAACTTTCAGTAAAAAAATCTTGTGCCTAAACATCCAGTTGCCTTTCATTTCCCTTTTAAAATAAACTTATTACTCACTATCTGACTGCATATATATATATATAAAGTTTTATCAGTTCTCCATTGAAGTTATATGATGTTTACGCACATTAAAATACTCAAACCTCCACTCTGACATGTTTGGTATCTTTAGAATATATATATATATATATATATATATATATATATATATATATATATATATATATATANATATATATATATATATATATATATATATATATATATATATATATATAGATACTGTAGATAATATAGATCATAGACTTTAGAATTTAAGGCACAAGATGGGCGATGTCCTGTATTTTTGATAATTGGTCTTGCCCCTATTGAAGATGTGTATCTTTAAAAATGGGTCACAAATACATTAAACTATAACATTATACATACCGACAATAAGAAATATCAGACTTTAGATATACAGGCAGTACTTTTTTAGTAGTATCATTGCATTGTTGGTTGTTATCTTGTAATTAAAAGAAAATACAGAATATTGCAGATTTATCCTTTAAAACAAAGATCAGTGTATTTAAATAATGCCACATGTCCAACCCAACGCCCAGGTGAGTTAAGAGATTCCCCTCACCTGTTGTTCTTTTTGGGTCATGTAACCATGTATGCAACTTCTATAAGGGGTCACATGGATGAATGGGGAATATGCAGAACACCTGTTTGACGTAAAGAGGATCTATTTAGGATCAAAAAAGGTTGTCATGGAAAGTTATGTTGATGAGGTAAAACATAAAATATATTGTCTTTGTGCTATTTTCAGTTGAGTATATGTGTGTGTATGTATATGTCTGTGCATGTGTGTGCAGTATATCTTCATGAAGGTGTCGATGAGGTGCTGAAAGCGCCAGCACCCACACATCCACGGTGATCTGAATCCACAGAACACCACAGAACACATACTGTACACATGAAAAAACACAAACCAGAAATGTATAGGAAAACATTAGGAAAGGCAATCTTGGGTCTTTCCCGGTAATGATTATGGTTAATGTGCGTTGAAAATAAACAGTGTGTGGCCTGTAAACCAGATTTCCATAACCTCCAGGGTCTATCCACCTCTGAACGGAGGGATAAAGGAATCCATAACTATAACATGGATCATGTTGCTATAGGCTTAAAGAGCAGGACTTAAAGCCTGTTACAGACAAATCATCCTAACAGACCACCGTGTTGTTGATACAAGCTGCACCTACTGAGCTTTTTTTCCTACTTTAAGTTCCTGGAAAATTGCTCTTCATACTTGTCAGCTCTAATATCTTGAACATTTTTACAAGGCTCTTTGTTTTGATTGCAGAATTTAGGAGCTCAAGTGTTCCTATAAAAACAAAGTCGCTCCAGTCGGGTCTGTTTTTAACTTCAGTATAATGTTGCAAGTAGGTGAGAATTTTGCCATGTAATTGCCTGTTTTGTTAAGTCCTGAAAGTTCTGAATACATGAACTGGACCATTTGCACTCTGTCTCTTTATTGCATGCTGCCACCTAGTGGACAGTTCTATCAACTAAATATCACTGGTAGATCAAGATGAGGCTTGCTCAGGGACACTGCAGAACAATATATAGTTCAATGTATAGTTCAGAGTATGGTGCAGCAAAGTGGTCCAAATGATTACCACATGGTTTCCCATTCAGACTCTATATTCTGCACAGTGTCAGATATTTGTTAATCAATTCAATCTATTTTATGTGCTTGAACTATGCATCAGCTGACTGAGGTAATTTTCCTTTCTATCCCAGAACATGTAACAGCTCAATGAGACACACATGTGGCATATAAGTAAAATATTTATGATATATACACAACTCCAAATAAATGCTAATGTTGCTCCATGTATTCTGAATATGTCAATAATAACATGTTTGCCCCATATGCACTGGACTTTATAAGGTTGTGTTTAAAGCTTGTTGTGCTGCCCCCAAGTGGCCAAAATAAAAATAACAATGAATGCAGTCTAAATAACTACTGCATAACTGCGCACACGGCATCAGAAACCTGGACAACCTCTTTATTCTCAAAGGCATTTTATTATTACTTTCCTGCTTCTACAATTTTTTTTCTTAAACATTTCTCGCTTGTGTTTGTTGTAAACAAACTGATCTCAGCTCAACAAAGGCCCCAGATATATTAACTCAGAAGATGTATAGTACTCACAGATTTCACACTTACACTAATACACTAAGGTATAGAAAATAAGAGACAAGACACTTTGCTTATCACAGTCAAGCATAATGTTACAGTTGTGAGCTACAGACAGTTAGAGCAGCAAGACATCTGATATGTTTTCAGTGTGGAAATAAAAGACTTTCTCACTCTGTCAACAACATGAATGAAATACACAAATGGGGATCTGTATTTAGATACAGACCACTAAAGTATTAACAGTAATAATAATAAACTTTATTTATGTAGCACTTTTGTTGATAATGTTATGATGTGCTTTAGAAAAAGAAAAATCAGACAAGGGGAAAAAACAATGAGAAATAGCACTTTAATAAAATGAATAAGATGAAATAAATGGGAGTTAAAAATGCATAAATAAACAGATATGAGTGACATAACAGACATGCGATGAATCCACAATGACTTTTCAGCTGTGTTGTAAAAATGTATTCTTCCCGTGAATGAAGAAGTGTTGTATCTGCCTGCTGCTGTCACCGTCCCACCAGAGATGGAAAGAGACAGGAGGACGATATCATTATCTGCCAATGCCATGAAATTCAAGATGCTGCCCTATGATGCATGTGGACTACCTCACACGTCACGCACACACACACACACACATGCACACACACACACACACACACATACACAGGGAGCTTAACGCACAAACATATGTTGAAAAATGCACGAGCAAATGGAAAGCAGAACATACACATAGCCCTAATATAGACAGACATTTACACCCACCCACACCCACCCACACCCACATACACACACATACACACACACACACACACACACACACAGCATAGCAAGCATGCACACAGTTATTCTTGGGAGTGCACATCAGCTGTCCACTCTCACAAGCTCTGGACACACGAGGTAAGGACGATCAATCAGATCTTTGATTCTAATACACAAACTTTTCTCCACTGTGAGAATTAAAGGCTTAATTCAGTCGTCGGTAGCAAAGAAAAGCAAAGTGCTTTTTTTTTTTTTGCATGAGTTAATATGAGTGTGTTGACTGAGTGTTTATTATCAGCAATGCCAGCAGCTTTAGTTATAGATGCCTCCAATTCAATTATGTTTGCTCTAACTTATACCTGCATTGGTTTCCATCATTGGGTCACCAGCAAAATAACTCAACATGGGTGTTTGAGTCAAGTCCTTGTCACCTCTCAGACTGTTCATTTGATCAGTGTGTCTGGCTCCTCTGCATGTTTGGACCCTTTGGCCTGTGAGTTTATATTAAACATCATTTTATTTTGCTGCTTCTATATAATGACACAACTGGATATTTGTCAAACTTGATGTAGATTCTCTCTGTGAAATGTGCATGCAGTTGCTCACTTTCTCCACAAGAGGGCGGCACTGCACCAGAACGCTGGTCCAGCGTTCATCCAATCACAGAGGGCCTTGTTTTGTAACCGTGTTTCCGGGGCGGGTTGTATATTATGGGATGTGAAAATGGCGGCTTCCAGTGGAGGCGTGTGTGTCGACAGGAGATATTTTAATGGATGTCTACAAACATTTGGACGTTTCTGCAGATTTCCTCGACTCTGTGGTTGAAATTGTGTGTATTTATGTTTTAACTTGTCGTTTTTAACACGAGTGGGCTGACGGTGTTTCAATGTTTTTGGTTTTCGTGTTTGACTCAGTGTTGGTGAAAGTAAAAGTGCATGTTATTTTCTGAACACTGCTGAACTGGTGGTGCAGTTTTCCGACAAACGACCGAGTCAAAGAAACTGAAATGGCGCAGTTTGATAACGTAGTAATGCGAACAGTAGTTAAATTTAAGCTAGCACATGTTCAAAGTTTGTTAATGTTCAAAGTGAGAATGTAATTGTAATACAAATGTTGTATATCCAGAAAGCCACATAAGATTTTATAATATTACTAATCATAAGTGAAAATAGTGATAGAAAGCCACATACTGTTTATTGAAAACACTACTGGTTGTTTTAACAGAAACATAGAAAAAGAACAATCTCCTAATCTAATAAATGAAATAGGAGGATGGTAAATGTTCACCTTGATTGACAATGTGTTTTTGAAGCTGAATTTAATTATAAAACAACACATAATGCTACATATACTGCTGGAGCTTCACCATATAAACTCTTGTAACTGTAGCTAAAGTATTTTAAATGGAAGGTTGTTTTTTTTTACACTGCTGATTAATAAAAGAGAAAAACAATGTAGGCTGAAATAGTTTTGATCAAATGATTAAACTGTTTTATAGAATGTTACCAACTTAATGGAGGAACAAAATCTGTAAAGTGTTCTATTTCTTATTGATCTGTATCCAGTTTTCTTTTTGACGCATACAATCATTTTTTACTGCTTTCATCAGCTTATGGGCTTCATACTTAAATAAATGAGATTTTTGGTTTTCAAAGTCAACTTTATTTTTAATTCTACCTAATGTACAGGGCATAGATGGGATTAAAATGTAGTTTCAATCAGACCCAGGTGCAAGCATGCAAGGCACTGTAGAAAAAAATAACTAAGAAACAAGACACTAGAATGAGCAATGCAATGTCACTGAGTGTGTGTTGTGGTAATTTAAGACAAGATACTTAAATTTACACCACAGTGTGATAAAACCTGATTCTACCAATTTTATTCTGTGTCCCCCAGATTAAGCCAACGCCACCCCGCTAGTCACCGTCACCACCGCCATCATGCCTGGTGAGGATAAACCACCACAACAGACCCGCCAGAGGAAGAAGAACAAAAAGTCCCGCTCCAAGGGGAAGAGCCCGGGTGGGAGTCCTGGCGCCCACATAGACGGCCAGGATGACCTCATCTTACCACCGGTGCCTCCTCCTCCTAAAAAGCCGGCGGAGGAGAAGCCCAAAGTGTCCGTGGCCAAAGTGGAGGAGGAGTCGTCCATTGCGATCTGTCTCCAGGTGCTTTTCCCCTACCTGCTGGCTGGGATGGGCATGGTGATGGCCGGCATGGTGCTGGACAATGTACAGGTGAGTGCACGGCCGTCAGGCTGGTTTTGAGGCAGTGGTAGCACAAATTTAAAGGTTGTTTCATGACATGTGCTTTACACACTAATGTCAGTGGGTATGTGTTTTTGTGAGTTATTATAATTCAATAATTCAACCAGTAGTGATGCTTAGTGACTGTGATGTGTCCATATTTTGTCTGTTGACTTCCTGTCTCTATCACAGGCTACAGTAAACACAAGGCCTCTGTCCTGATCACACACACATACTGTAAATGTCTCATAGTTGGGAAGGATTCTGGATTGATGAACTTGTTAGACGGTGGTTGTTTTTAAATCTGCTTTATTGAACCTCATACATGGTCAAATGAAGATGGACAACACATAGTAAGGCGGATAGATCATAATGTAAGAAACTCTCTCCATAGAAAGTGTGGGTTTGTGTTGACTAATGCATTTGAATAATATTTTTCAAGTTGGACTTTAAAAAAAGCTCCTTATCTCAGCTGTCAAATCGATCAAAAGGTTGACGGTTCAGTGCCACCAGCCAGCCCTCTGTGTTGTGTGTTTGTGTATCCAGTCAGCACTCCTGGTCTTTTACTGCATGTGGAGTGGGTACCTGTGTGTGTGTGTGTGTGTTGGGGGTGGTCCCATTGTGTCTTTATCCTCTGCCAGACCTCCCTGGCATTTGTTCTGCTGCCAGCTGGGTTGTGAGAAAACCAGACACACTGCTGTCTGCTTGATGATTAGCTGCTACCTCTCTCTTCCTCTCGGCCCTCCACTCGTAAACACTCGTCCATCCTCTCGCACGGCTTATTCCCTTCACTCCATCTGTTGCTCATCAGTATTTCTTCCACCCTCTCCTCTACAGTATCTGCTACCCTGCGTCTGATGGAGGATGATTAGCCGTGAGTTTGGCTGCGTGCCGTGTCTCAAAGCACAGGGGACAGTGGAAGGACGTTGAGGGGAAATAATCTGAATGGGAAGGAGATGAAGGCAGGGACGCAACACCGTCAGCAATCAGGATTGGTTGTGGATCTTTTCTAAAAGGCGACATTCTGTTGTCATACCTACAGCTTATATCCCACATGTTACGTACTACTTCCTGTCTGCCCATAGATTTTCAGGTATTAACCCCCGTCGTTGCCATTGCTTTCTAAGTTCTGGCTCACTCAGCTTCCAAAGCTTTGGTTGCATTACAAAATTATACAAATATTCCTGATGCCTCCATAACATTTCCTGTTGGATTCAAATGGGCACGATCATTGTCATATCAAAGTAATGCATCCCTGATGTCCTCTGTTGATAGCGGCTCTGTGAGGTGACCACAGTTGGTCGGACTCCCAGAAGTCCTGGGTGTTATGAGCTGTTAATATTCAAGACAAACAAATCAAACTGTTGCAACACAAGCCAAGAGTGTGGGACGGCCAAAGACTTTGTTCATTATAGTTGCATGCAAATGATAAAGCAGAGAGCTGTGTAGGAGAGAGGACGAAAGAGAAAAAAAAATGCTGCATCCATGGTGATGACACACGGCTCTTCCTGTGTACAGTCAGATGGCGTTGGCTGCTGGTATGGACACAGCTAACATATGAGGATTAGATGCTGAAATCAGTCTAACCTGACCTCAGTGACAGTGTCTTCGTGACATCATATAGTCTCTCAGTGTAGCATCAACGTTGGCATGATTTTCAGAACAGTGCTAACATTAGGCCACTATGGCTCTGTTGGACTTGATGAACACAGGTACTTGGAGCTCACTTGGAGTTTCCATTAAATCCTCTGTCATAAAATGCCAGCTACACACACTGGACCAACTGTTGATGGTGAACCTCTGCCTTCAAATATTGACTTTACCCTGAGCTCAGCATCAGCTGGAAAGGAATCATATCTCACTTTTTGAGTAAACTCTTCAAGTGGAGCCAGAACAGACTGAGCTGTTTCCAGACGTGTCCACTGGTGAGACACGTCTGTCAGTGAGATTGTCAGGGAGCTTATATTGTGACCCAAATTTTCCCAGAGCTTGTTTCTGCTCAATGGGACTCTTGTATCATATAATAGGTGCTGGTGTCGTCTCCTGCACCTGAATTTTCCTTTGTCAGTATTGCTTATCCTAAAACATCAAACTGCCGACCTGCTCAAATGATGAGAGGTTGACGCTGTGTTGCATAAAGTGTTATTGGGTAGTTTTATGATTATAAGTACGAGTACATGTGGACAGTATCAGACCTGATACCCAATACTGGTATTTGGTATCTGACGATAGCAGTAATCAGTTTTATTGCAGAAGTTCAAAAGTGAGGTGTCACTGCAGTAATGGCAGGCTGTTTGGTTCCATCCATTACCAGGATTTGTCTGTTTAATTTCAAGCTGATTTTACACACCCACTCATGAGGAGAACTAAACTAGTGAAAACCATTGTTTAAACTGTGTTGTTTAATCACGATGCTTTGTTAAGTAAAAATAAAAAATAACCCTGTTGACGTCACTGTTAAGCTGCATCATGGGAAATGTAGGATCGAACATTTTGGCCATTACTAGAGACTAAAAGTCAGTCTCTGCAATTGCTGCTTTGATTTCGACCATTCTTTTTTTTTTAACATGTTTGAGTCTCAAACTTTATGAAAATGCAATAGTAAATTGGATTGGATTGTTGGATTGCCCCTTTAAGTAGCGTTGGTTATTCTGAGAAAGAAAATATGATGCATCCATATTTGTAGCTAATAAAATAGAGGTGGTACTAAAACACAAATTAAGGCAATTAAGACAAAATATCTTTACTAATGAAGTGGGAAACCAATTAATGATTTGACAATAATAATGAAAATAATAACTATTCCAAAAAGAAAGTGACAGCATTGATAAAGCATGTTCACATTTGAGAGAAAAGAGCGAAGAGAAAAGTGATTTGTAGATTCTTGTGGCCTGAAAAGTGCTGTGAAATCAATATTTTAGTTGAGTGGAGATTCTTAAAAGCCAGGCAGCGTTTCAGTCGTGCGGTACAGTACAGTGTTTGTTTGGTGTTACAGAAGCAGGAGATACCAGTATC
Organism: Centropyge bicolor; assembly: GCA_037975185.1. Lineage (NCBI taxonomy): Eukaryota > Metazoa > Chordata > Actinopteri > Pomacanthidae > Centropyge > Centropyge bicolor. Next base: position 13,211 of record JBBMOC010000653.1, read on the forward strand.
AGGCCCTGTGACCGGATCGCAGCGCAGATATAGCCCAGAGGCAGGGATGGATGGATCGGATGGAGAGAGAGAATGAGTCACGACGTGGAGAGAAGAGAGAGATTAGAAAAGGAGGGATGAGAGAGAGGGAGCGACGTCGAGAGCGGGATGTCACATGGAGGGAGGGAGGGAGGTGGGATGAGAGGCAGACACGCAGCAAGAAATAGAGAGGAGGAGGAAGACGAGCGCGAGGCGGTAAGCCGGTCGTTTCCCTCATGAGTTTGCATGTCGGGCAGCGCAGACGGGCCCTGCCTCTTTCCCTGCTACGTCACAGCAGAGCAGAGCGGAGGGAGCAGGACTACCCTGATGCTGACAGGAGGGAAGCAGCTCTCCAGCCTGCCTGAAGCCGGCTGCTGCATCTCGTCAGTGGACCTCTCACATCACTTACTGACATCACCAGCTTCTTTTTGTTTCCCTCCTCGCTCTGGTTGTGAGCCGGCCAACAGAGAGGAGCTGGAGGATATGAAGGATTCCTGCTGCTTCTAACTCTCAAGACCTTTTTTTTTTTTTTGCACTATTCTTCTCTATCTCTATCTTCTTGCCGCTGTCAATCATTCAGCATCACTGTCATTTGCAGCAGACAGCTGTGCCTTTACACTGGAGGTCAAGCAGATTTCAGACTGGATCAAATGGACTAAAGACTGGATCCAGTAAATACCAAATTCCGAAGACTTTGAACTCCATCGAATGGATTCTGGAGTGGATCAGAGATCTATCTGGACTCCTTGAAATCTGAACTCTCCATTGTCTGGTTCATTCTCTTTAACCTATGCGTGGATGTCAAAGCCATCTTATCCTTTACTTAAAAAAGGCAGGTTGGTCAAAAACAAACTCAAACAGCTGTGGAGCATCTGTGCCTGTAGATGAAGATCGTGACCTATGAGTAAGACATGGTGTTAATGATTGAGCTGACAAATGGATACCTCATCACTGCTGACTCACCACTGGGCCAAAGATGTCACGCTCCTTTGCCCTCAAGTTAGAATTATAGCCTTTAGTTTCGATTTTGCCTGGGAAAAAAGGTAATTGCAACAAATGGAAAATTGAGTGACGGTCGCATCTGAAAGTTGGGCAGCAGCTGAATACTTTATTTTTCTACTCTCTTCAGAAGTTTATAAGGGTTGAAAAAAGCTGATTGTTTCATCATCATTGACAATGATTGAAGAAAAGCCTGCTATTTTTTCAGAATCCTCTGAGAGCAGCACAACCATGCCTTCGCAAATCCCACCTCTGAGTTCTCCAAGACAGGCCTCAGTGACGACTTAAAACATTTGCCCTTGCTCTTTTTCAACCAAGGACAGCAGCATTGATCGTTTTTCTTCGGCGTCTTCCCAGCTCACGTCTAGAGACAGGTGTAACTCAAGTTTTAATTGGACGTATCAGAAGCTAAACGCTCCTTTACGTTTGGAGAGCGGTCACATTTACCATGGGATAACTGTTCTTTGAACCTCTCGTTCAACATGGTGGTGACTCGACTGGAGCTGGAGCTATGCTACCAGGGCAAGAAGTTACGCGGCGTGACTTGGAAATTGACTCGATCGGAACACGGGTTCCTACCGGAGAGCTCGTGGCTCATTGCTGCCCAGGTTATAGTGCCATACCTGGTGTCAGGACTCGGAATGGTCTCCGCTGGTATTGTTATGGATCTGATACAAGTATGACAACCTAAGACAAATTATGTTATGAGTATGTTTTTTCACATCCAACATATTTAACAGGTTTCTTTGGGTCGTCAAAGGTCTGAAATCCAGTAATCTCAATTTTAGGCCTTAACTTCTTACAGGTCTTAAAATTGATTGAATTGGAAGTTAATGTAAGATGCATTAACATGAGTCTGGCTTTTACGTTTTTTTTTTTTGTTTTTTGGGGGGGCGGGGGGTGGTGGTGGTGGGGGTTATTTGTATCATTTACACTATAAAAAAACTACAAATCAAAACCAACATGGAACCAATAGCCACTAATACAAACTGTGCAGCCTTTTTATCGGATTTCATCCAGCTAGTTTGCCATAATGTGGTGTGTGATTAGAAAAATACATCCTGAAGAATCAAGAACAGCGCATTTGAAAAGCTGATTGTAAACAAAAAGGCTTTTGAGTCACATGGGTAGTCAATGAAACTTGAAGCCGCCAGCAAACACCTGCTGATTTTCCTTCATTTCCTCCATCTTTTTTGCGAGTATGAATATGTCTTGACTTTCGTTCAAAATGGTATTGAATTTAACTTGTTTAAACCTGATGCTACCCTGTGCAAAGTGCATGACAAATACAGTATGGTGAGGTTCAGGAAAGATCATGGCGGGTCAGTTATGTTTAAGGTATTGTGAGGAAAAAGTAACTACAACACTTTAGGCAAAGATCGTAGTTAGGGTTCAAAAAGGCAAATATGAATTGCAGGTCTGTGACGGGACCTCACTTTGATCTTCTGCGAGAAAGCTGGACTTGCTGCCTCTCTCCATCGGCACTGAAATTTGCTTTGGATGTAAATTGTGATTTGCTGTGTCTTAGTTGATCCACAAGAATTTTTGAAAGTTTTTCATTTGAATGAGTCTGATTAAAGCAAATAAATAAGGGCATGAATCTGAACAAGCATTTGATGCCAACTTTGGGTCTTCGACAGTTTTCGGTCGATACTGTGGAAGCGGTGAGGTTTGATATAAGCCTTCCAAAGCCTATGAATGGATTTGTGATAGTTGGATGGACTGACAGTTTATCATGGAAGAGATGGGTGGCCGTGTGCGTTCTGTATGCAGACAGCCATCAACAGATAAATAGGTGACTGATGTCTGAAGAGTGAGAGGCAGAGACTGACTTTAAATGCCGCTTGGGTAAGAATGGTCTCTGCATCATTTTCATATCCAAATGTATTAATTAAAACCAACATTGGCCTTTTATTAAACATTATTTGCCCGTCAGCCTCTTCCACCTTCTATATGACTCGGTTGGCTATTTGATCACATTTGTTTTGTTTGTAGAGAGAGTGACGAGGAAAAATGATTGACAGTCAAATTAGTGGACGGAGGCAGAATTTTGGAATAATTGCACAGGTGGAGGGAAGATGGATGGAAGTGTTTGTTTACTAATAGATGGATGAATGGATGATAGTCCAAACAGCCCTGCTTCCCCGTTGACAGTGCTGCTTTCTGTTCAACAGACGGAGCCTTGTGTAACATCCACCTTTCTGAGCTTTTCAAATCAGATTTAGATGTGGGAGGGAGAGGAGAGCCCTGGGATAAAAGTAAAGAGTTAATTCAATAAGTGGCTGGAGGATGAAAGAAAGGAGGCCAGAGAGAGGGAGAGGCAGAAGAAACTTTGATATCCTGGTATCACATAGAAGAAAAGAAGTATTTGAAGTATTTTATGAGCATTCGCCTGAAATCTAGCTTGAACCTTTCTGAAAAAGTGAACATGCAGATGATACAATAACGACGTCTCCAGTGCTGATAAGTATTAATATTAGCAATTATGACGACAATAACAGCAAAAATATTTTTTCTCCTGAGAGATCTTGAGTAGCACAGCGTTTGCTTCTCCTGGCTTTTCGCCTGTCACGCCAAAGCCCTGGCAGCAGCAGTGTTACAGCACAAGTGGGCCACGTCCCAAGATAGCCTCCCAACATGACAGCCGTCAGCCAGGCCCACCAGTCCAGAACCTGAGAGCCGTGTGTATAAATAGACACGCACACACCAGCACTGAAACAGCACACTCGTACCATCCACTGTACTCTTACTCATCCCTCTGTCCGTCCTTTTTTCGCCCCTTTGAACCCGCTCCCCTCCGTCGTTGCTGTCATGTAGACGATTCAGGAGGCAGAAATGATCTCATTGGTTGTTCAGAGCTGGTGGGCGGGGCTAAAGTACACATGCACAATGTACTGTATGAAGTGAAAAAAATACACCTCACATGAAAGCTCACTGCAGAGTAGGTCTTCTTGCATATCCCTATCTTCCACCTTTTAGCTGAACATCTGGATTAGCCATGGCCACTGGACTCACACCTGCACTGCTGAGCTGGTGAACCCACAGTTACCAGAAACAGGAATATTCTATTGTGTCTAGACAATTGACTTTCAAGGCCGTCAAAGCGGATCGTGAACGTTCCCTCCGAAACATCCAATAATTCCTGATTGAACACGGCGTTCATAATCTCCACTGAGCAGGTTTTAGCTCAGAGGCATATCTAAGTAGCTGCATCCCTTCCCTTTTGTTAATTGTGTTTTGCAGCGTGTACTTGCTGCAGACATTAATCTTGTCAAGTTTATACAAGGACACGTTTGCTGAAAAAACAAAACACAGTGTGGGCCTTGGATTCTGGTGTGCACAGGGTTGCAGGCAGAGTTGTATATATGGTGTATGTGCTGCTCCACCATTCATCATTACAACCATTTAACTGAATCACTGATGACATATGTGCTGATTTTTTCCTCTGAGCAAAGTCTTTATATCAACTTTTTTTCTCATATCAACTCTTCCTCCTCCCTCCATTTCCGGCCTGTCAGTCCCTCCTCTCATCTCTTATTCCCTCCCTGCTTCCTCCCCCCCCTGCTCCACGTAACTCAGCTCTTGGCAGCTGCGTTGTTCTTTTATATGTGCATCTATTTAAAGATCTGAACCGTCTCGGTGCTGCCAACTGGAGTTGTAGTCAGAAAGTAGGAGGCAGGCTCTGTGAGCTGTACGTCTTCTAAACCCACTGAACCTGCGTGTCGGGTTGTGGCGTCAGACGATGCTCAGAGATGTGGAAAGAGGAAAAGTAGGCTACTGGGTTAGTTGAGAATATGTGATGAGCTTATTTAAGTGCATCAGTGAGGTTCAGAGGGTTCGTCTGAGGAGCTTGAATTAAAATATGTCAATGTTAAGATGGAAGAACTGAAAGTCTTGAATGTATATTTGTTGTGTGTTTTCCAATGCTCTTCATACAAATGATTATTTCCATGTGTGTTCCAGCACTGGGAAGTGTTTAAGGTGATAACGGAGGTGTTCATCCTGGTGCCGGCGCTCGTCGGGCTCAAAGGGAATCTGGAGATGACCCTGGCCGCTCGCCTCTCCACTGCTGTAAGAAGGGCTGGGCCTTTAAATATTTGATGTCCTTATGCAATATCAAATTTGATTCAGGACACACAGCTTTCTTCAAGCTCTGTTTGTTGAATGACAGAATTTACCATGCACATAGTATAAGAATCTTTTTACAGATTTTTTTTGATGTCATATGCTACTTTTAAAAAGTTTGAAGTGAAGTACTTTCCTGAAGTATGATTAGGTAGATCACATGTGATGCAACATGTTAAATTATTCAGATGCTTCCTAACATGTTGATCATATTTTAAGGACAGACTTCACTGCAAAGATCAGTTTTAAAAAAATAAAATACAGAGAAACATCGTAAATATGAAGAACCTACTGTCATAAGTGGTATTCTGCTATTTTATTGTGTACTGTGTAATTAAAAAAGTACTTATAGTGTAATTTATTACTAGGCCCCACCACTTTTCCCCACATTCCCTCCAGCGGGTACCCTGTATGTATAGAATACTACATACTATATAATATAGCTACACTGTAATTTGTGGCCAAAGTTGTAACCCCAGTAAACCCCAGTTGTAAAAAGAACAGTGGTTTGAGCCTGGAAAAATAAGCTGTAATATTTCATATCAACATGTGATTATGACAGTAAATTTCAAAACCGTCCAACCGTTATAACTGGACTGATTAAAATGACTAGTATCTCCATGTTTTTAGGCCAACACAGGCCAAATGGACGACCCTGATAAACAGTGGACCATGGTGTGCAGCAATCTGGCTCTTATACAGGTAACGTACTTACAAGGCATGTGGTTCCCTTTATTGGTGGGCAAATTGAACAACCCAGACCAACAATTTGATTTCATTATATATTGAATGAAAATAATTGTTCTACTGACACTGAATGCTATGATAATGTCTCTGTTCTCTGCAGGTCCAGGCCACAGTGGTGGGCTTCCTCGCAGCAGTGGCAGCCGTGTGTTTAGGGGCGATTTCTCGAGGCGGGGTTGAACTGGACCAGGCGGCTGTTCTCTGTGCCAGCAGCATCACCACGGCCTTTGTAGCTGCTCTCTCCTTAGGTGAGTAACCAGGGAGATAAAAATGGTCATTATTGAGTAATGCTGTCAACCAGTTGCTAATTTCCATCAAAGCAGAGTATGTTGATTTTAAGATTTTACAAAGAGCAGTGAGAGAATTTAAGCATAAGTCACCAAGATTAGACAACTAAAAATTTTCAGCCACACTCTGTACAAGGTATTTTGTTATGGACCTGGTTCCAGTGTTAATGGATGTTCTGAACATGTTTGTCACTTGGCCTCCATCACATCTGGATCTCCGTTACAGTGGAAGGTGCAGTCCACTAAATGATGGCTGGTCTCCCTGTTTGCAGCAGCATCCAAAGCTCTCTGTAGAGCTGTTTTACAACACAAACAAAATGTTAAACCTGAAAATGTAATTCTAACAACAGCCAACATAAACTAAACTGCCAACACCCCTGCCATAAATTCCACCTGTCGGATTCTTACAATGCCCAGTTTTTATCCTGATAGTTCAATTATATGTTATTCACTGAGGTCATACTTAGTGTTGAGTCATGTGACTGCACCATACTGAGGTTTTTCTAATATTTTGTCTCCTTACATTATGTAAAGTGAGTGGACTGTTTGCTATTGATAGCTAATGTTAGATATAAGAGTAAAGGTTGAAAAGGGTTGAAGCACAGGAAGTGGAGAGAAGGCTTCCTGTTCTGGGTCTAAAAGCACTTCAACGCCGGCTAGAGGTGAATCTGTCCCTACATGTCTAATGTATCTCTTAACATCTGTCAACACACCAATATTACACCAGTTATAAAATGTATTAGTTGTGCAAACAAAGTCGGCGAGCTGTAATCAGACATCAAGGTTGTAATGTTAACAGATTGTGTCTTTTCATGTGGTAATGTTAGGGTTTACAAAGCAGGATGCTGGCTAACATTATGCCTCATCAGCTGGTGGGCTTTACAAGAAAGCTGCGCTGCCTTATAACAGTAAATACTAAAATCATTATGTGGCGTAATCTGGATGTAAGCAAGCATTAGAAAACAAGACAGATATTCACATGGATTCAGGCAGATGGTGGACGGGCAGAACCTTCTGGACGGCACAGGAGAAACAAACAGTATATATGACCATATGTTGCTACCATGATGTCCTGTGTTTACAATAATGGAATAAAATAGCCCAGTGGTGGTAGTGAGGTGTTTTGACTTCCAGCATGTGGCAGCCATGTTTGTCTCCTCCCAATGAGAAGCAGTGTTGTGTGCATGACGACCATGAGCTGAGCTGTGGTCAGGACATAAGTGGGATATTTTTTTTTTATCTTCTGCTGACAAAAGCAACTGGGCACAAACTCTCTCCTTGGTCCTGATAGATGACACCTCCCTCATCTGCTTGCATCAACATGCAGGACATCAGGCAGCCTCTGTAAAACTTCTCATTAAATTCTCAGAACGCTTCCTCTCAGTCTTCATCCCACCTAGGCCCAAACAGCTCGGAGGGGTGGGACCACTCTTTTGTTTCTGTTTTTTTGGTTTCCTTCCCTCTTTGATATCCTTTTTAATCCTACTTTTTTCCAGCCAAAATGCAACCCTGCAGTAACTGGTTGAGCGGATGAGAGAGTTTGGAGAAATCTTCCTGAAGTCGTCTGTAATTTACACAAAAAGCCAGGGAAAGAGGAAAAGGGAGTGATGGCAATGATTTCAGTTCTTGTTCTAACTCATATCTCTCCTCTGTCTGTTTGCCTTCGCTCTCGACTCGCCCCTGCAGGCCTGGTGATGATTGGGGTGATCATCGGCTCCAGGAAGGTGGGGATCAACCCCGACAACGTGGCCACCCCCATCGCTGCGAGCCTGGGGGATCTGATCACCCTGTCCCTGCTGGCCGGGGTCAGCAGCACACTCTATGAATATATAGGTGAGGAAATAGTGAACAGAGTGAAAGTTGAGTCTGAAAATTCTGGATTTTTACATTTCCTCCCAATAAGAGGAAGCTTTGTTTTGTAGTAATGAGAATTGACCCATTGCACAAATGTTCTTTGTCGAATTTGTAATGCTGCTAATTAAACCACAAGGTGGCAGCAAAAGTCACGTTTATGTTCTCAGACAGCTCCACATGTCTGTGGGCACTGGAGTGTAGGAGTGTAGTTTGCTTCTATGTGTATGTTCATTCTATATATTCTATATTCACAGCACCTCTGTTTAATTTTTTTCAAGCCATTTTATCTCAGTGGCCTGTCCCTTATCTGTTCTAGGGCCAGTTTGTGTTAGTGCATGTGTGTGAGTGAGTGTATTATATATGTTTATCTTATCTTGTACTTCATCATCGGATGTTGGAAAAACTTTTTTTTTTAACTTGACGTAAATATTCATGACTTGAAATTCTTAGAAAAACATATAGAATTCTGTCCATTTTTTCCTTTACTGTGTTGTACATCTTTGCATAGTTAAGTATCACCTATTGACAGCTGGACTGATTATTGAACAATGCATGACTTGTCCTAATGTGCAGCTCATTTTTTCATGCCTCTTCCTGTCCCACAGATATCTGGTACCTGTCCCCCCTGGTGTGTCTGGTCTTCCTGGCTCTGATCCCAGTGTGGGTGGTGGTGGCCCGACAGAGCCCTCAGATCAGGGAGGTCCTCCGCTCAGGGTGGCAGCCCGTCATAGTAGCCATGTCCATTAGCAGGTGTGACTTTGAATTAATTATTTTACTGAACTATTAATTAATAATTTGCATGTGGTTCTGATTTGCTCTGTGTTTGTCATTTCCAGTTTCGGAGGCCTTATACTGGACAAGACAGTCAGTGATCCCAACTTCGAGGGCATGGCTGTCTTCACGCCCGTCATTAACGGTAAGCTGAGCTCTTTAAAGCTATGACCACTGTAAGTTTGATTAGCATCTTATCCATTTATTGGATGTCGTTGTCCAGATTGACGATTCAGAAGCACCCACATCATTAAGATGAAACCATTATTGCACAGATGAATCAACATCTCTTTCAGTCAGATACACTTGGTCTTATAGTCAAAGCTCCTTTTGTCCCAAACGTTGTGTAGTTACATTTGTAGGTACAGGTTGTGCTCTTTGGATACTTCCTGTTTGAATGTGAGCAGCATGCTAAACACTGAGTTGACAGCACAGTCCAACTCTCAGACCTGAACAGAATCACTTCTCAGATTTCACTGAGATTTGGTGCAGAGTGCATCACTAATCCCCAACAACATAATTCAACTTCATGAAATGACTTTTTTGACTGATTTCCAGACAGCTTTTATTTTTTCACCTTAACCTTCTTTTCTCTCTCACAAGTTATGTTGCATGGTTGTGCTGTTGTATGCAATGACTAATATGATTATGCAGGTGAGTTTAATGATGCCTGACCTTTGACATTAGAAAGTTAAGTATTGCTTTAAGAGCGGTATAATCAGAAAAGAAACATGTCCTTTCCACCAAGTGACTCTGAAACCATGGAATCATCAAGGAGGGCCGGTGTCATCGGTTTGAAGTGTAAAATCGTTTTCAGCTTTTTCAAGCTAATTTGAATCGTCACTGTGAAACGAACTGAAACCAGCGGTTGTCTGGAAGGAAGGAAACCGGCCTTAAATCATATGTGATACGTCGGAAAATGCCTGGCTCCGATATGGCAGCACACATAATTTACAGTTAACGGGCTGAAGACGCAGAGCTGCTAAAACGTCCCGTAAATGAAGCCTTTAAACCACTGGAACATTTTCAGAAGCACCGTCTATTTCTGATGCACCAAGGCCGTCGTGCGGATCAAAGCTGCTTTGATGAATCACTCTCAAGTTCCATTTTTGTCCTCTGTACAGACGTGCGGACACAGTTACACAGTTTTTCCAAAATGTATGAGTTGCATTTACTGTACATGCAAATACAGCCTGTGCAAATCATCAACAGAGGCGGTTTGCAACTGTGACTAACTGCAGCAGATTTCTCCAAACTGCAAACTCGGCATGTCCAGCCAACTAGTTTACTGCATACAGAGGTAACCTAAACCTTTATCTCCACAGCCAAGGAGAATTTCATACACTCATTCATCTTCTGTTTGGAGCTTCCGATTTTAACACTGTCCTGCTATTTATTGGATTTGCCAAAGTTTACACTTCTGCCACCCCAGTCAAACGTGTTATTTGAGATAGTGTTGTATTCACCAAACACAGTGGTTAGTTCTTATCCCAAAAGCCTAACGTTACCTTAATTAGCGAGGTGGCTACAGTTGATAAATCCTGCAAGTGACAGCTTAGAAAACGAGGAGAAAATGAAAAATCAGTGACCCATTGTTTCAAAAATTAAAGTCTTTGTGTGGTGAAGCACAGCAAATTTATTCAAGTAAGAATCAAAGGCAAGTGGACTCGCTTTGTCTGGACAGAAAATTCAGTAGATTTCAACTCGATATCAAATGTATCAAACATGTCAGAAGGTGCATTCGAGGCTCAAGCAAGAGAATGATCATCTCTCCCTGCTACTGATTCACTACAAGATCTTAATGGAGGAATAGAAATAATCAGGAGGAGAGAAAACATTTTACAGTGTGTGTATTGATTTTCTAAACTGATCCACGTCCAATCCCCGACAGTTTAATTTGACTTTTTTGGACTTTGGACGCAGCTCTTTTCTCCACGAGAGACTCCTAATCAACTGTCGATGTCTGAGGGTTCGGAGTTACTTTATACACATAGAAAACAGATTTTCCCCCCCGTAATGCTGTTTAAGTGTAATGAAAAATGCAGTGAGACGCGGAGAAGTGGAGGCCGAAAAAGAAGCAGCCTTCAGGATAAGTGGTTTGGCTGTGAAGTGACGCGTGCAGCGAAGGAGAGAGAGGTCGATATAAACCACTAATGGTGCACACCCAGTGTCCTGGCACAGCTGACAGTGCCTTTAATATCCATCCACTCGCTCTGTCACTGGTTCTCATTTTGTCTCTGCCCATCTTCCTGCTGTTTCACAACCCCTCTCTCTCTCTCTCCCTCTCTCTCTCTCTCTCTCTCTCTCTCTCTCTCTCTCTCTCTCTCTC
>JBBMOC010000654.1:0-24336 GCA_037975185.1 Centropyge bicolor
TGTCAGTCAGGAGTGTTGGGAAAAGCCTCATCACTTTCCAAATATGCAAATCCTCGTGCTCCATCTTCACCGGCCTCCTCCTCTTCTCCGCTCAAACTGGCTGCAGAAATCAGCCTGTGACTCACTGAGAGACTCAGTGAGTGTCATTAAAAACGGTCATTTCCAAATTAAACGGGAGCAGCGTTTTGGGACGAGTCGAACTCTCTTCTGACAACACGACGCCATCGTTTCTGCTCAGCTGCTCCTCTGAGGTGGCTTCATTACAGAGCCCATTAAGAATAATCACTTAGACGCACAGAGAAAGTCTGTGTGTGTGTTCTGAGCAGCTAATGCATTAATTTAATTAGCAGCGTTAACAGCGGATCATCCCACAGAGAGAGAAGAAGAAGAGACAGCCAGGAAGGAAACGAACACTGAAAACAGGCACGAGCTGCGAAACATGCTTCAGCACGAAGGCGGGAAACAACCAATCTCAGTTTCAGGGTCTGTTATCTGGGATCGATTCTCTTCCCTGCGAAGCTCCAAAATCAGTTCGGTGAACTGCAGCTTTCTGTGTCACAGAGGAAATCACCTTTATCGACCACTTCCTGTCGACCTGAAGGGTGAAGACAGACTAAAGCCCCTGCTGGTCCGGTCCAGCGTCTGAACTCCACTTCCTGTTGCTACATGCCGGACTAGAACGGTGGTAAATTTACTTCCTGTTCCAGTTTTTCCATCACTGGTTTGTTGCTAAAATGACACAATGTGGTTTTAAGTGTGTGTCTCCAACAAAATATGTTTTTATTCCACTACTTTGCTTTTGCAAACCAGTTTGGTCAAAAGCAGTTTTCTTTCATTAGAAACCTGATTTCGACTCTCGCTGCATCTCATGTGTTGATGAGGTGAAGTCATGTGATCATACAGACGCCGTGAACGGAGCCTCGTTAGCACATCGAAGTGATACCAAACTAAAAATAGCCGATGATACGGATCAGTGTCTCTGTTGCAGAGTGGGACGGCAGCCAATCAGGTTCCAGCGTTCTGTGTAAACACAAGAAATTTCAGTGTCTGTGAATGTTTCTTCTCCTGTTTGATCAGATTGTTCTGGACACAAATGTTGATCAGGTCGTCCAGATTGAAAACACAGGAGCTGCTCTGTCCAGATTCAGAGGCTGGAGCTCGTCTTTCTGAGCTCAACAGATATTTACATCAATGGGATTCACCACGCTGAGACAAGCACACATTGATCATGTCGTTGATCATGGCTCGATCAGAGTTTGCTGAATAAGAAAGTTTCATTTTCACTCTTCACATCTGAAAAGAGCAACGAAACCAAAGAGACGAGACCTGATCACAGACCTGAGATCAGATCAGATCTGACCTCTCGGCAGCAGCAGGTCATGTGACTAAATAAAACATGTGTGTTTGTTCGGGTCACTGAGCTGCAACACGAGAACACACACACACACACACACACACACACACACACACAGGTGTGTCTCTAACCACCTCACTGATCATGTGACTCGTGGATTCAGCTCCTCTGTGACTCCATCAAACAAATGTGAGCAAAGACAAAGAAACTCGATGTTTCTCGAATACACAGACGTTCAGTTTCAACTCACACATGACGAGAGCAGCAAAAAACAGCTGGAAGGAAAGAAGTGACTTTTATGAAGTTGCTAATTGAGCTGTAACGAGCAGCTGACAGGAAGTGAAGCTGAAGGAGGAAGAGGAGACGGCGTGATTTTATTTTCCTCAGACAGACACAGATTTAATCCTCAAACCGAATCAAAGCACAACTGAAGAGATTTTCTCTACTGAGCATGCTCAGTGCGGACGGAGGGTACGGAGAGGTTACACACACACACACACACACACACAGACTCTTTCTTAAACAGGTTTCTAATGACAGGAAGTTGTAATCAAGACGTTCAGATGAGCTATTGCAATGAATGGTTCTTTAAAGATTCTCGTCCCAACAGGAAGCAGAAAAAGACGAAAATATCTGGCATCTGACTTCGATGATGTAAAAATGTCGCTCTGAGATTTAAGATCAAATAAAATCACACAAACATGAAAACAAAAGAAGGAGGATGAAGAGTTTAGTGAAGAAAGTTTGTAAGAGGAGAAAACATCATCTGACAGAACTTCAAAATAAAACTTTCATCTGAAAACACTGAGAGGAAGTGGGAGACTTCTGACAAAATAAAACTCTGACAGACGAGAACCTGAGAACCTGTTCATCATTTGTTGAACAGTGAAGCCTCCAGTTCACCTGTCTGAGGACTCCAGCTGGTCCCTTCACACCTGTGAACCGCTCAACTTTGTTGCACACAAACAGAGTCACAGAATCACGGAGCTGCTTCGATTTCACGATTTTACTTCAGAGAAGAAGAGAAAAGTAAGAGGATGAATCTGACTCAGCTCAGGTCGTCAGGACTGAGCCGCTGGTCAGAAGGTAAACAGAGCTCAGGTAGCGTCCAATCACGACGCTTCACCTGACAACACGCCGTGACATCACAGCATGACATCACAGCAAGACATCAGCAAACACTCCACCAGCCATCAGCACATCGGAGTCAAAGCCGAGTGACAGTGAAGGCAACACAGGCTGTGTTCAGGACCGAGATCGAGTGTGTGTGTGTGTGTGTGTGTGTGTGTGTGTGTGTGTGTGAGTGCGTGTGTGAGTGTGTGTGATTGTGTGTGAGTGTCTGTGTGTGTGATTGTGTGTGATTGTGTGTGTGTGTGATTGTGTGTGTGTGTGTGTGATTGTGTGTGTGTGTGGGAGTGTGTGTGATTGTGTGTGAGTGTCTGTGTGTTTATATAAAACCACAACAAAAACAGCAAGAAACAGTGGAAAAAAGAGAAAACTGACAGAAATATGAGAAGAGAACAGATTTCTGAGCTTCACTGACGAACATCAACCTTGAACCCGGATCAGACCTGGTCTGACCTGTAGGCAGACAAACACACACTAACCACCCGCTGGCATCAGAACCATCAGACCCTGGCAGGTCAGACCCAAACTTCCTGTGGAAACAATCTGACTCTGAAGGCCTCAAACCAACTCGCTCTGACATCTGGACACGCTTTGTTCCAGTTTTCAGCTACAATCGTTTTGTTGTTTGAACAAAACACAAAGACCTGTTGAGACGCGTCTCTGAACTTACAGACAGACTCTGAACCTTCGGACCGACGTCCAGCTGACCTCAGGTCAAACATGGACACTTCCCGTCCCCCCCATCATCACCTACCCCAGCGTCGTCATGGTGACGATGGTGTACCAGAAGGCGGCCGGGATGCTGGTGAACTTGCTGGCGCTGGACCCCTTCTCGGCGTAGAACATGACGGTGGCGAAGATGATGATGGCCATGGTGAGGGAGAAGAGCAGGAAGCCCAGCTCCGAGGCGCAGCTCTTCAGCGTGTAGCCCAGAATGCGTAGTCCCGCCGAGTGTCGTGAGAACTTGAAGATGCGGAAGACCCGGAAGACGCGCAGCGTGACGAAGGCGCCGCTCACGTCCTCGTTGTCCGTCATGACCAGGCCGATGTAGTAGGGCATGATGGCCACCACGTCGATGACGCTCATGACGCTCTTGACGAACCTGTAGCGGCTGGGCGCCGCCAGGAGGCGCAGCAGGTACTCCACCGTGAAGATCATGACGCAGGCCGTGTCCAGGCAGAAGAAGGCCAGAGCGTAGCGCTCCCCGCACGACACCTCGCGCACGCGCCCGGGCGCGGCCCCGCACGGCACCGTCTCCACCACGTTGGCCAGCACCGACACGGCGATGAAGAAGCCGGTGACATAGTAGAAGACCAGCGCCATGGTGGACGTGTGCGGGTTCTCGAAGGCCCGCCACATGGTCTCCCGCAGGCTCAGGTCCGTCGGGGCCGGCTCGCCGCTCGGGTCCGCCTCCTCGTCGTCCTGGATCCGCTCCTGGTTCTCCCGCCGCCGGTCCTTGTAGTCCTCGTAGCAGCAGTCCCCGATGATCTCCGGGATGATGCCGAAGAAGGCCAGCTCCTCGTCGTAGGCCGAGATGCACTCTTGCCGCGGGAAGTGCAGCCTCCCGGTCCGGTAGAAGTTGAGGATGTGGCGGAAGATATCCGGGTCCCGGTCGAAGAAATACTCGTCACTGTCCTCGTGGAAGAAGAAGTCCCGCTCGGAGCTGCCCAGCAGGGTGTCCGGGTAGCGCTCCAGCGTGTCCCGCCACGTCTGGAACTTGGTGCCGCTCACGTTGAGCATGATGAGCCCCGCCGGCCCGCGGCTCTTCTCCCGTGGCGCCGCCGGCATCGGAGCGCCCGCCACCGGCATCCAGCCCACCGCCGCCGCCCGGGCGAACGGCAGCCAGGCGGCCACCCCCGCCGCCATGCCGGACCGGGACCTGGAGCCAGAGGACGACCCGGAGATGGAGCTGGACTCGGACCTGGACTCACGGGTCGCGGGGGGGCAGGCGGGGCATCAGGTCCGGGTTCAGCAGAGGAAACAGATCCGGATCCGTCTGAACGCGTCGAAACCGCGAAAAACAAACTTTCAGTCTTCAAACAGGAAAAAAAGCTGCAGAAGATTCACTTTCACTGTTAAACAGTTCAAACCGGTTAAAACCCGGATCCTCGGTGTCCCCTGTCTCTGTCTCTGCGTCTCCTCCAGCAGCAACAAGTCCACCGTGAATCAGGACCAGATCCAGACCCGGACCCGGAGCGCACACAGGTCCGCCGCAGACATCCTCCTCCCCGGCTCTCCCTGCAGGAGCCTCCCGGTCCGGAACTGAGCCCGCAGCGACGAGAGCCTGGACCAGAGCAGACCGGGTCCAGAGCAGACCCGGACCAGAGTAGACCGGGACCAGAACAGACCCGGACCGAGCAGCAGCGGACAAACAGCGGCTGCTGAGCTGGAGGCGAAGCGGCGAGTTCTCCGGTCACACAGGTGCAGCTGGAGAGAGACGGTGCTGCTCCTCCTCCCTGAGTGTGTGTGTGTGTGTGTGTGTCTCTCTCTCTCTCTCTCTCTCTCTCTCCCTCTCTCCCTCTCTCTGTCGGGGGCGTGGTGTCGGTGTATGTCAGTGAGTCCTGGATCTCATCCTGTGTCCGGGTCTGAGAGTTTTTTCTTCAGTCAGCAGGATCCAGATCATCTTCATCATCATCATCATCATCATCATCATCACATCCTCAGATCCATCAGTGTCCTTCATGTGTTGATGATGATGATGATGAAACGTTCAGAGAAACTAAACTGAAGTCGCTGTTTTTGTTTTTAGGAGCTGCTTCTGTTGATTCTGCAGCTTTGGACCTTTTTATTTTATAACTTTTTCATTTAATTTCTTCTTCATTATTTTCTAGTCACACAAACATTCAACAACAAATTTCCACTTTTATTGAAAAAACAATCAAAAGAACAGAACAAAGATCCTCAGATTCTGTTTCTTCACTTTATGGTTTGATCTTTATTCCTGCTCCTCTGAGGAAGATGAACAGTCACATGACCTCAGGCTGGGTTCAGCCAATCAGCAGCCTGATGTGTGGTCAGCTGCAGTTCCTCCGGCGGCCACTAGACGCTGCTGCAAACAGACTTTCCATCGAACAAACAAACAAAATTCAAAATGATTATTTTTTGAACATGAGGTTTTTCAGTTACAATCTAAAACTATAGAAAGTTTATTTCCACCTTCATGTACAATTGCTCATCTTATGTAAACTCTCCAGTTTCAACACGTTCATTGACTCTTTAATGGACAAGCTTCTGTTTCACGGTTAAATGAATAGAAATATTAAAATTTCAAAGTGTTTGTCGTCGTCCAGAATCTGAACACAGGCGCTTCGGACTCGTCTCGTTACGTCGATGTCGTCGTGTTCGCTTTCAGC
This sequence comes from Centropyge bicolor, assembly GCA_037975185.1. Lineage (NCBI taxonomy): Eukaryota > Metazoa > Chordata > Actinopteri > Pomacanthidae > Centropyge > Centropyge bicolor. Next base: position 5,836 of record JBBMOC010000654.1, read on the forward strand.
TTTTAACGCTTTCATTTTAATCTCAACACCTGAACGACTCAGGTGACAGGAAGTCCAGAGGTGCGCTGACTCCCCCCCTGTGCTGGATGCTGTGGTCGCCATGGTAACAGGTCTGCTGGCACACTCTCTCTCCATCAGCAGTCAGGGAGGCGCAGACTGGAGGCAGGAGGTCTCACTCAGCTCCTAAATCACTGAACAAAAGAAGTGAGAGGAGCTCCGATCAATGTGTGTGTGTATGTGTGTGTGTGTGTGTGTGTGTGTGTTTACATTATACAGAAGGCCCCTGTGCACCATCAGTCAATATGTTTGATTGATGGCGCTGAGCAGAGCTACAGTGTGTGTGTGTGTGTGTGTGTGTGTGTGTGTGTGTGTGCCTGGTTTGGAGAACTCAGCAGCTCTTTCTCTTCATGTTTCTTCACGTCTTCACTTCCTGTAAAATCAAACTTGTTATCTCTCTTCCATCAGACTCATTTCAAACCTGCTGACATGAAACACTGTCGCTACGTCCTCATGTTGAATCTGAACCAGATGCCACACTTTGTTTTTCTCATTTATGTCTCTGTCTTGTCCATCACGTGTTTCTAAAGGTCGGACCTGTTCCGAGCTAACAGGCTAACAGGCTAAGTGCTCCCTCTGATCTGTTTATGTTGCCAGTCGACAAACACAAATAATCAATATCTGTGATTGGCAGCTGGGTTCCTCCTGCTCTCTTATTGGCTGGACACAAGGGAGTCTCTGTGTCTCACAGGTCAGAGGTCAACAAGGCTGAACGCTGAGAGGTGAACGAGGCCGATCGATCCACGGCAGGAGGACTTCTCACCGTCAGCCTGAAGAGCAGAGGTTCGTCCTGATGGTGGCGCTACAGGTCATCCTTCATGTGGGTTTTGTGTTCATGTTTTTCCATTGAAGACATGAAACGTGTCGATGCTGTGCAGACAAATTAGAATAAATAAAAGTAAATAAAGTAAGAAAATAAAGTGCAGTTTATGACAGAGCGAAGAGAAAGTGACTGAACATGGACTCAACGAAAACCTGAACCGGATCTGAGGGGTCGATCTGGAGCCGACGTGCTGGACTCAGCTCTGATTCTGAGAAGATCCGGCTCTGAAAGTCCTCCGTCCCTTCTCCATCCAGTTCACATGAAGCTTCAGCAGTTTGACTTTGAAAAGACTCCGTGGTCCAAAGTCTCCTCTTTGTGTTTGTGTCACTTCTCTGCAGCTCAGTATGAAACCAGCTGTCAGCGAACACACGTCTGGATCTGAGCAGTCGATTCACAGCAGAGTCACAAAGATGAATGAAGCCGAACAACAGATGATGAAGAGGAAGATAAAGTCTGGAGTGAGAGTCTCCTGTTTGTCCCACTCGTTTGTCTCCGTCTGATCTGTCTGAGAGCAGAAGCACATCCTGCGGCCGATCGGCTGGAAACAGTCTGTCCAACAGAGAGACGCAGACGAGGAGGACGACAAACAGAAACGTTCTGACGGGAACAAAACTGAGAAAAGACCATTTGATTTGTTTCAGCTCCTTCAGGTTTTTCTCTCAGGTGTTTGTGTCTGATTCACCTGAGGCCTGGACTACGAAGCGAGGTAACTGGCTTATCGGGGTCAGTTCAGGAGTAACTTTGTAACTTCCTGATTAACTACGAAGGTGGACAGGTTTGACTCGAGGTGTGTTGTCATGGTGATTTACGCTGGGTCTCCAAAACTGCTCAGAGCAGTTTATGTTTGTGGTTAAGTGGAGGTTAGTCTGTGTAAGCCCCGCCCCTCTGCTACAATTGGTCGAGAAAAATTATTTGACATTTGGAGGAACCAGTCAATATCGGTAATATCACTCCGCAGGCTGACGGTGTTTAGAGACCGGAGTTCACCCCGATCATGTTCTCTATGAAAGATCTGGATTTCAGTGTCTCTGCCGGTTCTAGGTCCAGACGTGTCCGCAGCCAGTGGGCGGAGTCAAGCCTCACTGTTGGACACACAGTTATAAGTGTCTGCTACACATCTGTCCTCAGAGTTAATGATCAGGACGATTAACACACACCTTGATAGAATATGTGTAAATTTCATCCTGACGTGTTGCAGCTGAAACGACTGTTAGAATGAAGTTATTGTTAACACGAGCTTTACATTCAGACCAAGCGGCAACCTCCGGCGCTGAAAAATGAAGCCAATGCGGAAGTGCAAAGAAGCTGCAGTTCCTCGAATAACCACTAGAGCAGGCCGCAGAAGGGAGTCAATTACATTTGAGCCCCATGTTAAAATGTCCGATTTTATGACAGAAAAAAACATATTTACAGCCTGGTTCAAAACATGGCTCTAGTCTCATAAGCTGTTTTTCTACTCCATGACAACTCTGGGGGGGGGGCGAAATTTTTTATAAGGCGTTCGTTTAAAATATACAGCATACATCATTATGCACAATTCATAGCTGTCAATCTAAGTGGCGCCACTTTGATTGACAACTAGCCACTGACGGTCTAAAGGGCGTCACCCCGGCTAATTCTAGTCACTGAGTTTGGGAAAGAGATCGTCGTGGGGTTAGCCGGCTAGCAACGATATTTAGCATTTAACCTAGCTGGTTAGCCGTAGCTAGTTTGATTATTTCGAATAAAGCGGCTTTTTTCAGCCAATAGCGTTCATTCAGCCGGCCCATAGGACCCGCCTCAGCTCCGCCCTCGCTCCACCTCTTTGTCCATATTTGGAGTAACCGGAGGTAGGCTACCAAGATGGCTACGCACTACGATTTGCTTCATTTTTGCTCTTCAGAAACCTATGGGTGACGTCACGGACACTACGTCCATATTTTATACAGTCTATGATTCAGACAGATCAGTCTTCAGCTTTAGGAGCAGATTGTTTCTGAATTATCTTCATTAGTTTCACATATTCAGATTATTTAGATTTAGACTATGTCCTGACATCTCGATCATATAACAAATAAAAAAAGTCTGTAAGACAAAAAGACACACGAACACTGAGCTAATGAACTAACCGTGTCTGCAGTCACAGTAAATTCATTAGACTCTTCATATCCTGACATTATCAAAGTGCTTTCTTCCAGTGAAAATCACGGAGCACGAATCATCACACAGAAACTGTGTCTGCGCTGCTGAACTCAACTCTTTTACACGAAGTCTGATGAAGTTAACACGGACTCAACAAACCAACGTCTTCATCACTGTCGTAGCACCGATTAACTCCAGCTGAGGCAGCCAGAGTTTGTCGACCCCGACCCCCCCCTTGGTTGAGTTAAATCGGAGTAGGTTAAACTACAATTTCTACAATTTCTACAATTTTATTTGGCAGACGATGTACATTGACATACCAATGGAACAGCCATTGGGGGCAATTAGGGGTTCAGTATCTTGCCCAAGGACACTACGACACATAGGCTGCAGGAGCCAGGGATCGACCCACCAACCTTCTGACTGGTTGACAGCTGCTCTACCTCCTGAGCTATAGCCGCCCACGAACTCGCTTGGTAATTCAGGCCTCTGCTCCAGTCATCTCTGAAACCCACACAAAAACCAGCGCCACCTACTGGTCAGAAACAGGCCTTTGTTTCTAATTCCCTCTGTCTGATCAAATATAACTGCTCATATTTTAGTCTCACTTTGATCCACTGGATTAAATACAACCTGCACTTCCTGTATACATTTCAGATTAAAAGCCTGTCGTTTCATAACCAGTGTTGCGTTTGCAGCCGCCTCCTCAGAGCGAAAACATAAAGATTCACTCATTAATCCCACTGAGAGTTTCTGGATCATCAAACTCCAAAAACAGTTTTTTTTTCAACAGTTGCATCAAAATGAGTCATGAAACATGATGAGGACATCAAAGTAATGTGCAGGTCGGCCCCAGGCTTCACTGACGCGCTTATTAAATATGAACAAATCCTCTCATCCCCATTCTGTTTCCATTAGCATGAAGCCTGAGCATCTCACTTTGAACTGCGCTCAGGAACAGTCGAGCAGCCAATCAGAGGACGACCTTTAGAGAAAGACTCGCCTTCTGTCGGTGGGAGGAATTTCAATGAAAACCATCAGAACACAGTCGGGAATCTTCACCACATCCAGGCTTTAAACAGCGCGAACATGACTCCATGACCTTCAAACTGCTCGCCATGAAAACGCCTTTATCTCCGTCTGCTCTCTGGTTTTCAAACTCACAACCTCCCACAAGGCTTTTTCTTTCCTATTCAGCAGCTTTTCTAAGAAGCCCAACGAGCTGAAGGCCCAGGGAGGAGACACGAACGACCCGAAGGAACGTCGACGCTTTCACTGTGTCTGAACACCTGACGTTCACTTTAGACACCAGATGAATGAAATCACAATCGAAGCAGAGAGAAAATAAATGTTCCGCTCAGTTCAGTCTGACCTCGTGTGTCAGAATCAATGAGTGGAAACTCAGACAGAAATCATTTAAAGCTCATTTTCATGTTCAACTTCAAAGGTGAAATATAAGCACAGCTCTGATTGGATGGAGTACGTCCAACATGGAGGAAGATGCCACTGTTGATTATCTGTGTGTCACCATCCAGTTTGTCTGAAGTCTTTTATTTTGAAAAGTGTCGAGGACAGTGTTTTCTTTGAGTCGTGGAATCTCCGGTCGATTTGTCTGATCAGCATTCTCTGAGTCTCTTTAACCCGCCGCCATCTCCTGGAAGTGTTTTTACCCAGAAGGCCTCACACTTCCTCTTCCTCCCATCAATGTAAATGTCCTCATCCATATGGATCCTCCTCCTCTTCTCTGGTACATTCAGCGTCTCTGGAGACTCTGACCTGAAACGTTCACGCCTCTCTGACACAAACAGGAAATATCGACCGACCTCTTCAGCTGTTTGTGTCCCTGGAGAAACGTTGGGTTTTCTCTCCATTATTCAGACGCTGGACTCTGGTTGGCTGAGGAGAAGTCAGGACTCTGGCTGACTCTGGGTCTGTTCATAGATGGAGGATGTCAGAGCTGAACTGGACCTGCAGACACAGCTCAGGGCGAAAAAACCCAGTGCATCTTTGTGTGTTAATTTACAGGTTTTATTATGTGATTTTAATATAATGAAAAAGTCCTTCAGTGAACTTCAGCTGCAAAGATAAGATAAGATAAGCCTTTATTCGTCCCACAGTGGGGAAATTCACAAGAAGACAAAATTATCTGTCATTAAAGGATGAGTTCAACATTTTCAGGTGTTTCAGCTGGTTAGCCTAGCTTAGCATTAGGGACCGGCTTTAAACAGGGGACTCCATCTGTCAGTTCCTTTTTTTATTCATACAACAACATAAACAAAAAAACACGTGATAATATGTAGGAAGCCCAGTTGTTGTTCATCAGGACTTCAGATGTGTTTTTGTTACAGGACATAAAAGATCTAAATTAAAAATCGTCATGTTTCACAACAAACTGAAACATGAATTTATTCATCAGAAACAGCAGCTTCTCTTGTGTTTGTGCAGCTCAGCGAGGGACCACTGTGTGTGTGTGTGTGTGTGTGTGTGTGTGTGTGTGTGTGTGTGTAGCCTGGAGGCATCCCCTGGATTTCCTTCAACATGTGAAGCTCCATTACACACACACACACACACACACACACACACACACACACACAGATGAATGGAGCTGGATGATGAAGAGGAGGAGGAGGAGCAGGAAGAAGCTTGATTTCAGATTATTTGTGTTTCTACTTCAGATCCAAACAACAAACACTGGATCATTTTAATACTGAAGGAAAGTGAAAATTCATCTTTTCAAACTTTCACATTAAAACTAAAAATTTACATTTTGATCTGCTCATTCTGTGTTTGGTTTGTTATGAGCTTGTTTTGTGTCTCTGTCGGCATTATTATGTGTGTTTGTCTGAACCTGTTGTGTCAATAAAGTTTTGGTCCTGATGGTTTGTGCTGTCAGTTCTCTGGGCTGGTCCTGCATTCAGATCAGCTCAGGGACGTCGCTTTGATGTCACTCCCTCCCACTTCACACGATGAGGAAAGTTTTTTTGTTTTTTTCCCAGCAGGCCGTGGGACACGCCTGCACGCAGACAGCGAGGATCCAGAGACGAGCAGCAGGTTCTTCAAACTCCCCGACGACTGAGAAAAGCTCAACAACAAGCAGCGGCGCCGCGGTCGAGGCTGCAGGTCGATTCTATAAAGGAAGGTGTGAAGTGAACCCCCCCCCTTCCCATCAGCCCCCGGGGCCTCAGCGGCTCGTGTGAACTGGGAGGATGCTGCTGTTTGGCCTTGAAGAGATTCAGACAGAAAAAGTCAACACTGCAGAATCCTAAGAAGATTTTTTCCACTGGAACATTCATTATTGATGATGTGTGTTCTTCACTGAGGCTGGGTTTCATTTCCCAGAGTTCATCACTCCACATTCAGACTGACGGCGCCTCTGCAGCTCGTCACGGCTCCAAACAAACTCCCAGCTTTTTCAAGAAAATCCACAAATTCAGATTTGATTTTTTAAAGCTGTTCGAGTCCAAGTATTACTCCAAGAAATACTCCAGTGAAGTACCTCTGATTTGTACAGTACCTGAGTAAATGTACTTTTGCCCACTGACAGTATTTGTGTTAATAAGTCACCAGTGAGCTCATTTGGTTCAATGAATCTCTTCTGAGAAAAGACTCCTGTTACTGTGTTAAACCACAACACAAATCTTTGACCTGTTTTTACTCACAGGCTCAATAATTACTCTCATTAACATCATGTTGGAATCTTCTGTTTGAGTCTCTGATAAAAAACGCTGACCTGAAGGAACCCTTCACACCTGCGTGATGTCCCCCTTCAGCCTGCCGTCTGATTGGCTGACAGCAGGGACGGACAGTCCGGCCTCTGGAGGACGTGGACGAGTGCTTTCAGTTTGTCCCCTGAGACGCACGTCGGCTCAGCTCAGTCGGACTCTGACGTCCCTGATGCTTAATGGACTCGTCAGAAGGAGACGGACGTGAAACAGACAACGTGGACGTGAAGTCGTCTTCTTCTTGTCCTTTTCTTTTCTTTTCATGTTTTAATGTCAAGTGTTTTATTTTCAGTTAAATTATGTTTAAAAGAAATTTGCTGTTAAAAAGAAGAAAAGAAGTCAAAGAGGAAACATGTTAAATCAGGTGATTTCTGCCATAAAGGAGCAGCTGAGGTTCATGGCTGTGTTAATACACCGCCTGCAAAGAGCCCCACCACCACCCGTCCTCGCCTCCCCCTCCCCCTCCATCCACACAAATAACCAGGGGGACTCTGGGTAATTCAGCCGATTAGAGCTCCACCAAGTCTCACAGTTCAGCAGGTAATTACCTCCACAGGAATTTATTTCCCTCTGAAAGCTGCGAGCTTTATGGCTGAGGAGGAGGAGGAGGAGGAGGTGAGAGAGGAGGTGAGAGAGAAGGTGGTGAGAGAGGAGGAGGAGGAGGTGAGAGAGGAGGTGAGAGAGGAGGTGGTGAGAGAGAAGGTGAGAGAGGAGGTGGTGAGAGAGGAGTAGGAGGAGGTGGTGAGAGAGGAGGTGAGAGAGGAGGTGAGAGAGGAGGTGGTGAGAGAGGAGGTGGTGAGAGAGGAGGTGAGAGAGGAGGTGGTGAGAGAGGAGGAAGAGGAGGTGGTGAGAGAGGAGGTGGTGAGAGAGGAGGTGAGAGAGGAGGTGGTGAGAGAGGAGGAAGAGGAGGTGGTGAGAGAGGAGGTGGTGAGACAGGAGGTGAGAGAGGAGGTGGTGAGAGAGGAGGTGAGAGAGGAGGTGAGAGAGGAGGTGGTGAGAGAGGAGGTGGTGAGAGAGGACGAGGAGGAGGAGGAGGAGGAGGTGAGAGAGGAGGTGAGGGAGACCGGCCCGGCAGGACAGGTCTCAGAGCTGGTCTGGTGAGCTGGTCTCAGACCGTGCTGGTCTCAGACCGTGCTGGTCTCAGAGCTGGTCTCAGACGCAGAGTGAAACTCTTCTGTATTCATGAGCTCAGACTCACGCGCTGCTCGTGCGGGCTCCTCCTGCAGGAGCTTGGAGTCCAGCACCGTGACAAACAAACACGTTCTCATCTTATTAAGTGGATTTCTTTCCCCTGCCGGGTTCACGCCGCCTCCAGCTGCTCAGGCTCCCGTGTCCAGGTCGTTTCTTCTCTTCAGGTGGAAACGGCTTCGACACAAACAGGTTCGTGTTTGTTTCATTTCAGATCAGTGAAAAAGCATAGTGAAACATGAGGAGGAGCCGATCACAACTTCACAGAAAACACAAATACAGTAAAAGAGAGAAACGGAGTCAGCTTCATGTCGGCAGGTCGTTGGTCCATTTAAAACACTGTTTGAAATGAAAACTGAGCGTCATCGACATCAGTGAAGCTGAACTTCATCATGAAGCTGCACTGATGAAAAACCAGAATGAGACCAGATTGTTTTCAGGATGTTTCACACGATGACAGTTTTAATGTAAAATGGCCGCCCGCTCGCTCTGATTGGTCGGATCTCTGTCGGCCTCCGGGCTTCACGTCCCATCAGCCGCTCGGTGCTTTTATCATCTTCCTCGCTCGGCGAACAGAAGCTGGTTATGTGATAAAAATGTAAAGGCGCTGGGCTCAGCTGAGCCCCCCCCCCGGGGACATCAGGCTGGGATCATTCGTCAGCCGCCGCAGCTTATAGATTTCTGCTTATAAGCCTCTATAAGTCACTGTGTGCTGGAGCTGTCTGCAGGTCTGTGGGAGGAAGAATGAGTGAAATACGATTCCTGTGCCTCAGCACGTCTGTCGGGGACGGATGAAGACGCCGTCCTGCTCATTGTCACCGTTTGTTCTTTTGAACCAACAGACAAAGAGTCGATCGATGCGGCCGCTGACCGCACGGCCAGAACCAGGCCGCCGCCGGCGCTCACCGCGCTGATGAGACAGAGGAACACAGACAGGATGCTGGGAGGCTTTTCACAATAAAACAAACAAATGTCTTGATGTTTGACTCGTCCTCATCTTGAGTCCAGTTTCTCAGACTCGTTTGTTCTGACTGAGTCATTTTTCTGAAACATTGAAAATAACCGACTGTGTTCATTTGTTTTAAAGTATTTCGACTTTGTTTCATCTATTGGCCAAGTTCTTGTGTCTTTTACTGTTTGATTCATCTTTATTTCATCCATTGATTTGTTGGACTGGAGCTGAGAAAGATTGTAGAGCTGCGCTTTTACTGCGTCGGACTGAATAAATCTGGGCTGGACTCGTCTCGGTCTCGTGGTCGTGATTCGTCCCCTGAAGGACTCGTCTCTGAAGGACCCGTCCCCTGAAGGACTCGTGTTCTGAAGTACTCGTCTCTGAAGGACCCGTCCCCTGAAGGACTCGTCTCTGAAGGACTCGTCTCTGAAGGACTCGTCTCTGAAGGACTTGTCTCTGAAGGATCCGTCCCCTGAAGGACTCGTCTCTGAAGGACTCGTCCCCTGAAGGACTCGTCTCTGAAGGACTCGTCTCTGAAGGACCCGTCCCCTGAAGGACTCGTCTCTGAGGGACCCGTCCCCTGAAGGACCCGTCGTCTGAAGGACTCGTCTCTGAAGGATTCGTCCCCTGAAGGACTTGTCTCTGAAGGACTCGTCTCTGAAGGATTTGTCCCCTGAAGGACTCGTCTCTGAAGGACTCGTCCCCTGAAGGACTCGTCTCTGAAGTACTCGTCCTCTGACGGTGAGTCCGTCATCGTGTCTGTCCTTCAGGGGGCTGAGGGTTAATGACGTCAGCGCCCCCCGCAGGACTCAGTCTGCAGAGGCTCCTGCTCACACTCACAGTTCACTGCGTGTCGCTGCTCTGCAGAGGACGAACATGTCACTGTGCAGGATCGCTGGTTTATTACTGCAGGAATACCCTGAAGAATATTCTGAAGAGTACTGTGAAGAGTACTGTGAAGAGTACTGTGAAGAGTACTGTGAAGAGTACTCTGAAGAGTACTGTGAAGAGTACTCTGAAGAATACTCATTTAAGTGACAGACGTCATCTCCATGAAGCTTCAGGTGAGAACTGGAAGGAGTGAAGTCATGGCGTCAGCTGTTGGAGGCAGGTTGTTTGCAGCAGGTTTCGTCTGCAGCTTCCTGTTGTTTGTTCACATCCTGAAACGTGCAGCTCCTCCACACGCACGCTTCATTCCCGCTCTTATTAATTAATGTTGCGGCCGTTAACTGGGAGCGAGGCGGCTCGGCGGAATCCAGACGCTCGATGAGCTGCTGAATAAATGAACATCCTGCTTGTTGCTCGTCATCAGTGAGTTAAAGCTTTAATTTCGAAGGTAGAAACTTATGAATATTTGCTCCCTGGGACGTTTTAATGAGGGGAGAATATTCAAGAAGCATCTATTAGGTCCACGCAGGAGCTTTTCATCACGCTCTGTTTTCATCTGTTCACATTCGGCTGAGATACAAACACGCAGGTGCGATGGTGTTCGACCTCAGACGACCGTCAAACCACTTTACAACAGTTTGATTTCGCTCATCAACCATTGAGAACAGGAGCTCTGATGGTTCCCAGCTCTCCTCCTCAGCTCAGCTGTTTTCACAGGAAGGAAGAAAAAAGACGCCGAGTTACAACACGAGGCCAAAACCGTCAGCCCTGTGAGCGCCCCCCTGAGGCTGTGAGGCTCTCTGCAGTCTGAGGCCGACCAGCTTAGTGGGAAATTTCCTCCGACTGGTTTCACACTGGTTTCAAACTGGTTCCAAACTGGTTTCAGACTGGTTCCGGACTGGTTTCAGGTTGGTTCCACACTGGTTCCACACTGGTTCCAGACTGGTTCCACACTGGTTCCAGACTGGTTTCAGACTGGTTCCACACTGGTTCCAGACTGGTTTCAGACTGGTTCCACACTGGTTACACACTGGTTTCAGACTAGTTCCACACTGGTTCCACACTGGTTTCAGACTGGTTTCAGACTGGTTCCAGACTGGTTCCAGACTGGTTTCACACTGGTTTCAGACTAGTTCCACACTGGTTCCACATTGGTTTCAGACTGGTTCAACACTGGTTTCAGACTGGTTCCACACTGGTTCCAGACTGGATCAGGTTGCACTGTTAAGAAACACAGATGGAGACGAGTCATCAGACTGAAACAGAACATGTTTCAGACAGAAAGAGCTCATGTTAAAGTTTGTTCCAACGGTTTGTTTTAGTCTCAACATGTAAAGAAACTGATTTAATTTCTTCTTCGTTGGTCGAAACAGAAACTGATCGTTTCCTTCTGCTAATGTGAGATTTGAATTGAATCAAAGGAACCAAACTATAAAATATATATTTACATAAATTTCAGCCGCTGCCCGACATCAGACTTTTACTGCAGTCACTAACACACACACACACACACACACACACACAGAGATTAATTCAGGAGCTGCTGTTTGCAGCAGAAGCTGTGAAATGTTTAATGAGTGTTTGGTGTCACAGGTTGATGTTCAACACGACTTCATGAATTCATAACGAGCAGCCGATTGATCCACAACAAACAACCAGTTAATGTGAGTGGAAGCGAGGAGTCGAGGCCACAGACGGGACGGAGTCACAGCTGGATCCAGATCAGTGAGACACTGACTCCAGATCTGCTCCCATCGTCCAATCACATCGCGTCTATCAATCAGGACGGAGGCTCCTCCTCCTCGTCTCAGAATGAATCTGACATCACTGATTAAGATTGTTTCACAGGAAGTGGAACCTGCCGAGGAACAGACGACTCAACATCCAGCGATTATCATCGACACACATTCACACACAAACACACTACCTCTATCTGGAACTACTGTTGCTGACTCTTCGTTGGAAGCCATTGCATCGGAATTTCGTTTCCCAACTTGCACTGCTGTGTGTATTGTGTAATGACAATAAAGAAAGTCTAAGTCTAATCAGACGGTCGTCCAAACATCGAAGGACCAACGTGTCTCCATGATGTGACGAGAAAGTTCAGCCTGTGGATCAGTTCTTCAAACTAAAAGATACAAGAAGCAAATGAACAACGATCAGTTTCGTCTTCTGTCATCGAACGTTCTCCAGCCGACGTGTTTTCCTTCATTTCAATGAGACGCAGCAGTGAAACGATGCTTTTAAAGATGTTTCTTCAGCTTCTTCACATGGAGCTCGACGACTCAAACAGGAAGCAGGTCATGTGACTCAGCTTCCTCCTGGATCCAAACTCGTCCTCATTCGTCTCAAGTTTCTTCATATTGTGACGTTTTGTGGAGGCAGATTCTGATTTGTGATGCTGGTTAATATAAATAAAATCGACGTGACCTGACGCGTGTGTGTGCGTCATTGTGTGTGTGTGTGTGTGTGTGTGTGTGTGTGTGTGTGGTTCGGTAATAAACGGGACGTCCTCTCGTCTCTCGGGCACAATACTGATTATCACCATCTGTCAGCTACAACAAAGGATTGTGGGAACACAGGAGGAGATGTGGGACGCAGGCGGACACACACACACACACACACACACACACACACACACACACAGAGCGTGTTGATGAGGAGCAGATTTTCGACAGGATCCAGTGTTTTGTGGCAACGGTGACGGCAGCCTCTTCTTCTTCTTCTTCTTCTTCTTCTATATTTACGGCGGAGAGAAGGTGTGGAGGTGAAGCTGCTGCTGCTGAACGTTAATTAAGCCGCTGCCGTCGTCTTCACACCTCTGACGAGTTCGTGTGTGAGGAGAGGCGAGTGGGACGAGCCGCTCTGTTATCTGAAGCTTTTCACACACTCATGACTCATTATCGTCTCTGTTCTGCTGCTGTTTGCTTCAAAAACACTTTCTGCTCCTTCTAACTGTCGCTCGCTCGCTTCTCTTCTTCAGTCACATGTTGCTCAGTCAAAGGTTCGATTGGATTAAAGGACCGAGCCTGTTTGTCTCTGGTACATGAGCACGAACACGAGTAAAGAACATCGGCTTCATTTCTTTTCCTGTTCAGCTGCAAACAGAGAAAAACAGGTTGGAAAAGTTCACCTGTCAAAAAACAGGGAGGAACGTTCAGATGCCAGATGGTCACATCGTGGTCACATGATCAGACCGTGGTCACATGATCAGACCGTGGTCACATGATCACACCATGGTCATATGATCACACCATGGTCACATGGTCACACCGTGGTCACATGGTCACACCATGGTCACATGGTCACACAAGGAAGGATTTGAAATGACTGTGAAACAGGCTCTGATCATAAAAGGTCAAAGGTCAAAGCTTAAGAGTCAGTGGAGAAGCTCTCAACATCTGATAACCAATAATCAAATCCACCAGAGCCTTCACATTAAAAGCATCATGGATACTTTTATTACTACTTCAGAATCCAACAAACTCTCAGCTTTGTTATTTGACATGTTTTAAAGTTCAATCATCTGTTTCTCTCTCAACCAACAATCTGACTGTGATTAATGCCACAATTCACTTGTTCATGTTTTAGCTGCACAAATACTGGATCCAGTTTCCACAAGTGATTCACAAAACATCTGTTATCATCAATCTTCTTCACACGAGTTCATGTCGCTCGACTCTCAGTCTCTAGTTCTTCTTCTTCTCCTGTCGTCCTCTCAGTCTCTTCTTCTCCTGTCGTCCTCTCAGTCTCTTCTTCTCCTGTCGTCCTCAGCTCAGTCTCTTCTTCTCCTGTCGTCCTCGGCTCAGTCTCTTCTTCTCCTGTCGTCCTCGGCTCAGTCTCTTCTTCTCCTGTCGTCCTCTCAGTCTCTTCTTCTTCTCCTGTCGTCCTCTCAGTCTCTTCTTCTCCTGTCGTCCTCTCAGTCTCTTCTTCGCCTGTCGTCCTCTCAATCTCTTCTTCTCCTGTCGTCCTCTCAGTCTCTTCTTCTCCTGTCGTCCTCNGTTTTAAAGTTCAATCATCTGTTTCTCTCTCAACCAACAATCTGACTGTGATTAATGCCACAATTCACTTGTTCATGTTTTAGCTGCACAAATACTGGATCCAGTTTCCACAAGTGATTCACAAAACATCTGTTATCATCAATCTTCTTCACACGAGTTCATGTTGCTCGACTCTCAGTCTCTAGTTCTTCTTCTTCTCCTGTCGTCCTCTCAGTCTCTTCTTCTCCTGTCGTTCTCTCAGCCTCTTCTTCTCCTGTCGTCCTCTCAGTCTCTTCTTCTTCTCCTGTCGTCCTCAGCTCAGTCTCTTCTTCTCCTGTCGTCCTCGGCTCAGTCTCTTCTTCTCCTGTCGTCCTCGGCTCAGTCTCTTCTTCTCCTGTCGTCCTCGGCTCAGTCTCTTCTTCTCCTGTCGTCCTCTCAGTCTCTTCTTCTCCTGTCGTCCTCAGCTCAGTCTTCCCTCTCGGTCGTGTCAGTGTGTCTTTTGTCTTCCTGCTCTGATTGACACTCGGCCTGTTTGCTGTTTGTGTGCAGCACAGGGGGATTTCTCTATCTGTGAAATGGCATCATAATCCTATTTCTTCCTCTAATCCCCCAATTTAATTTCGGAAATTTGGGCGAAGCGGCAGCGTGGAAATGTGCGAAGTGTCAGTGTTGTGGAAGATAAACATTTGAGCCGTGGCCTGGAGGACGAATCCTGCAGCTGATCATTTCTGTTTGACGAGGAAACAACGAGGTCGAGCTGTGACGAGAAGCAGCTCAGCTTGTTTTCATGGCAGAACAGCTTCTTCTTTTTGTTTCTGTCGACATGAGAACTGTGGCTCGTTCGTCTGCAGTGAAAGCAACACGTCTTTGATCATGATTCACTGGAGGATGAAGAGTTGTCCTGCAGCTGAAGCTGATGATTCTGACAACAGGAAGAAGACGTGGTGAAGGAGGTCACACGCAGAGAGAAATCAGGACTGAACAGCTTGGTGTCGTCTGAAGGAGCTGAAGGTCATTGGTTCACAGATCAGCTGCCACCTGGTTCATGCTCAGAGGAGCCGACCGACCTTGAATGCAGCGTCGCCGGAACCCGACGCCAACGTTTGACAACAGAAAGTCGGACTCAGTCAGACACAGAAGAGTCACTGTCTCTGGTCCTGAGGAAACCACCATCAATAAAGTGATGATTATCATTTAGTGATGTTAATGTTATTTTAAGCACTGAGACTGAACTCAGGTCAGATTTAATGAAGCTTCAGGCAGGAAACAGGATTTTTCACCTTAAACTCATTAACTTCTCTCACCTGCACAAACCAAACCCACCTGAGCTGCACTTTCTCTTTCTGCTGGTTCTGTTTCTCTCTGATCAGCTCAGACATGATGATCGATTATTGATCGAATCACTTCAGCATCTTTAAACCAGAGGATTCAGTTCAAACGAGCTCAAGCTTCAACAGGACACGGTTCACTGACACAGGACGACTTCAGGTCCGCAGGATATTTACTTTTACCTCAGTGAGCCTTTTAACGCAGTATTTTTACCTCTAGTGTAGTACCAGTACTGCTCCCGCAGTAGTTTTACCTGTATTGTAGTATCAGTACTGCTCCTGCAGTAGTTTTACCTGTAGTGTGCTATCAGTACTGTTGTTGCAGTAGTTTTACTGTATTGTAGTATCAGTATTGCTCCCGCAGTAGTTTTACCTGTATTGTAGTATCAGTACTGCTCCCGCAGTAGTTTTACCTGTAGTGTAGTATCAGTACTGTTGTTGCAGTAGTTTAACTGTATTGTAGTATCAGTACTGTTCCTGCAGTAGTTTTACTGTATTGTAGTATCAGTACTAGACGCTCCGTCCTCTCCGCTCCGTCTCCTGGCTCCGGCTCCGCCCCCCTGAGCTCCACCTGCAGTCGTCCACCTGTCGCTCCTCGCTGCCAGCTCTCGACCGCTTCCTGGTACTGATGCATGCTGGGAGTGAACTCATTATCCATTCCCTGCTGAGATCTTTTAATTTGCTGCAGAACATCGCGGCTCTGCGGGAAACCAAGCCGCAGACAAGCAGTCAGGTCCTGAACTGGAAGCTTCCTGGAAACTTTGGACAGAGCTTTGCAGCTTCCTGCTCACACACATTCATGTCTGATGAGGACTCGTCAGAGAACAGG
This sequence comes from Centropyge bicolor, assembly GCA_037975185.1. Taxonomy (NCBI): domain Eukaryota; kingdom Metazoa; phylum Chordata; class Actinopteri; family Pomacanthidae; genus Centropyge; species Centropyge bicolor. Next base: position 21,724 of record JBBMOC010000654.1, read on the forward strand.
TCCCAAATCAGCGTCTCTGCTCCAGGTTTTCTGGTGAAGCAGGTTTTATTGTGTGGACGTGGTTCGGTCGTCCGGTGCTTCGTCTCCAGTCTGAGAGAAACACAGAGCGGCTGCGTCGGAGCCGAACTCAGCATCAACACGTTCAACGTCCCGCTGCTCACCTGTACTCTGTCAGCACCTGAGCCGCAGTGTGATTGGTCGACAGTCAGGGAGGGGGGGGGGGGAGGGGCTCAGACATGTTCTGCTGCAGGTCGTTTATTAATGGAAAAAAAAACAGGCACTTTAATCATTTATTGACTTGATTTTCTGCTTGTTTTCTCTGAGGACGACACACACACACACACACACACACACACACACACACACGCACACGTTGTCTTTCATGTTTCTCTCTGCAGCTTCACAAACTGAAGGAAACGTTTACTGTAAACAAACAAGCTGAAAACCTGCTTTCAAATATTTTATTCATCACGTTAAATATTCATCTTTACTCAGGGAAAAAATGGCCCCAAGTATTATTTATTAAGAGCTGAACACTCACGTTTCCTTCCTGTCGGCACCAGATCAAATAATAATAACAACGATAACAATAACAATAATAATAATATGATGAACATTCAGCTCCGGTCACATGATCAGGATCAGGACGGTTCAGGTCTCAGGTCCCGGTGAACCAGTGTGAACTGGATTAGGACTCAGCTGGTTCACTGTCAAACATCAGGACACAACACACACACACACACACACACACTGTCGCCAGAACCAGAACCAGAACCAGAACCAGAACCCTTCTCTCTTCCTCTTCCTCAGGTTTCACATTCGAAACATTTCTTCTTCTGATTAAACATGAAACCTGGAGCTGGTCAGTCTCACCCGTCCTCCTGTGTCTCACCTGTCCTCCTGTGTCTCACCCATCCTCCTGTGTCTCACCTGTCCTCCTCACCCCTGTGTCTCACCCGTCCTCCTGTGTCTCACCTGTCCTCCTGTGTCTCACCCGTCCTCCCGTGTCTCACCTGTCCTCCTGTGTCTCACCCGTCCTCCCGTGTCTCATCCGTCCTCCCATGTCTCACCTGTCCTCCTGTGTCTCACCTGTCCTCCTGTGTCTGACCCGTCCTCCTGTGTCTCACCCGTCCCCCTGTGTCTCACCTGTCCTCCTGTGTCTCACCTGTCCCCCTGTGTCTCACCTGTCCTCCTGTGTCTCACCCGTCCTCCCGTGTCTCACCCGTCCTCCTGTGTCTCACCTGTCCTCCTGTGTCTCACCTGTCCTCCCGTGTCTCACCTGTCCTCCTCACCCCTGTGTCTCACCCGTCCTCCTGTGTCTCACCTGTCCTCCTGTGTCTCACCCGTCCTCCTGTGTCTCACCTGTCCTCCTGTGTCTCACCCGTCCTCCTGTGTCTCACCCATCCTCCTGTGTCTCACCTGTCCTCCTGTGTCTCACCTGTCCTCCTGTGTCTCACCCGTCCTCCTCACTCCTGTGTGTCATACATGTGCAGCCTCTGGTGGATGATAACACTGTGCAACATTTTGTGTCCTCCCTCTTCTCCCCTCCCCCCTCGTCCTCCCCCTCCCCCCTCGCCTACTTGGCTTTATTCTCCACTTTCTATTTTTAGTCCTGCGCCGACTCTCTACAGAAAACAGATTGTTTTCTAATGTGCTCATAAAGGGGGGGGGGGGGGGGGGTGACTGGGAGCACTGGGAGCTGTGGGAGGAGGCAGCGGGAGGATGAGTGTGGCTGCAGGCGACCACAGAACATTAACAGGCTCCAATAGAAACCTGCTGCTGAAACTGAGGCTTTGACATCAGTCAGTTCTCGACGTGTGTCTGAAGCTTCTGTTCGGTCGACGCTCAGTCGCTCTGCTCTGACGCTGTGACGCTGGAGGTATCAGCCGCTCGAAGAAAAGCTTCTTCATCTGGACCTTTAGAAAAGAGACACTGACCCAGATTTAAAGCAGCCATTCAGCCTCCGCCGTCACATGATCACGTGGCTCGAGTCACATTCAAGTTAGCACCTTGACTCCTCCTGATCCTCCTGAGGTCAAGAGTTCAGCAACAGACCAACTGACGCCATTTTGAAAACTTTCAATGACGTCTCACTCAACCTGAAGTGATGTTTGTTCCTCAGTGTGTGTGTGTGTGTGTGTGTGTTCAGCTCACACTCTCAGCTCTGAAGGTAAATCTCATCCATGATTCATCCTGACGCCTGTAATTATGTCGCTGTGGTAACATAATAAAACATAAATGATGTAGCTGCTTCGTGTGGATTTTAATAATTCACACAACAAAAGCAGAGGCAGGAGCCTCACTGGTGCATTATGGGTAGTGAGGCTGAGATGTTCAATTCAATAAAGGTGATTTCTTTTGCACCAGATGCTTTTATAGGTCTGCAGGCGAGGAACCAGGGAGGCGTCTCTTCTTCTGTGGTTTCACCTAGAACCTCGTCTTCAGTTTTCACGTGTTCATCGTTTTCAGCTTTCATGTGTTCATCGTCTTCAGCTTTCATGTGTTCATCGTCTTCAGTTTTCATGTGTTCATCGTCTTCAGTTTTCATGTGTTCATCGTCTTCAGCTTTCATGTGTTCATCGTCTTCAGTTTTCATGTGTTCATCGTCTTCAG